>JADDOH010006213.1:0-236584 GCA_016648135.1 Agrypnia vestita | reverse complement strand
GAGGGGTATATGTTTTGAAGGTAGTTACTGAAGATTACTAATTTAGAATGTACTGAATTGCAGATTTTATCTATCTCTTCCAAAATTATGTTTTCTATAAATTTTAAAAAGTATGTTTCCTATAAAATCTGAAATTAAATACATTTTAAATTCCGTTCACTTTAGGAAAGCTTACAGTCCGTTTACAAAATCTCGCAACATTATTTATTTGAGTAAATGACAGACGCAAAAAATAAATATAAATATTATTTTTTTAAATTGCTCAGGTTTTCACGGCCGTTCAGAATCTTCTGTGTATAGTTTTCTGGGATACTCTGCCGTGTAAATGTGACCTCTCTGGCCTACGTTTCGCATCATCCATCAGCACATCAGCCATGATGATGGACCCTGCAATGGGATGTGAAACGTCGGCCGGAGAGGTCACATATTCACGGCAGAATATCCCAGAAAACTAAACACACAAAATATTATTTTAGTTTCTTAACCTAAAATAAGCATAGGTACAAGTAATATAAAAAAACTCGCTTCGTTTTCAAAATAAATATGATTTCAAATTTGTTATTAAATAAAACGAAAACATAGAGTATATGCTTTTTTAAATAAAATACCTACTCTAAATTGGATTTTTTTTAATATTTCACTATTTGAAAATTGAAACTAATAAGTGAATCCATTACCTGCTATATTGCATATGTCATTGGTATTAATCATTAATCAAAATATATAATTCTCTACGTAACACTGTCCGTCACCAACGCTACCAGAATGCTCCAATAGTATTGTGATATAATATATCAATGAGGTATAAGAAGCAAAAAAAACATAATTCTCTTTTTGATAATGTCCATCACTAACGTTATCAAGAAGCTACTATAGATAGCGCTGTTCTTTCAGCATTAACTGGCGGCCGAAATATATAACAAAAGCACGTCATTTTTGATGGGTTATAGCTAGTTTTAAATAAATAATATATAAGCAGGTATAATTCTAAATAAATGGTTTCAACATATTTTAATTAATTTTAATCAATAAGAAACTATTGTCGTCTGTATCGGACTCCGAATCCTCATCTAAATTTATATTAAATTGATTTAAGTCTGGGGTCACAGAATCGTGATCTTGCAGTCACCGTATTTTTAAATAAAAAAATATTAAAAAGGAACGACCGCTCCGCATGACTGCCAGGGTGATACTGAATTTGCCAATGACATGAATACAGAGGGTATTATTCACACTAATGCAAGTGGCTTACGTAAAGTGAATGGGCTACCTAATCCTCGAAGACTGCGTTCTTTTTTTAGATATTGCTGCCTTTGCAGGCTTTGTAAGTTTATTCCATAAATTTTAAACCGTCTAAACATTAATACTTCTTTATAGTAATTTTTTTTTAATAAATATTTTTTCCTTAGCAACCGACATGTCAATGTACCGTCATTTTTGACGGGTTACAGTTAGTCCCAATTATAATAATTTCGTTGTCTATCTGTCCTTCCGTCCGTATGTCCGTCTGTCTGTCCCCGTAACCTCGTATAACGTCCGTAACTTCAAAATAGTATTTTTTTTTATAAATAATTTTTTACTATCTTTTACGAAAGAAAATTTTCTACGATTTTTTTGTACGAAATTTTTTTTCGAAAAAATTTTTTTTCCCCAATTTTTTTAGGATTTTTTTTTTATAAAATAAATAAATACTTATTCCTTAGGTACCGACGTGTAAAAGAGCCGTCCTTTTTGACGGGTAACAGCTAGTAAAATACAATTAGCGAAGCGTTAACACGAATATTTACAAAGTTAAACTATGTTTTCGTGTTATCGCTAAAAAAACATTGATATTATTATAAATTGCAATTGCAACAGATGGAGGTCTGGGCGGTGACCGTGGCCTATGAGAGGCCCTGCTCTAAGGTCTGCTTAGGGGCACCAGAAACAATATCAAAAGCTTTGCGGGTCTTGCCCCACATTTTCAGATAGTAAATTCGGCCGAAAAAACAGAAAAATTATGTTAATTGTTTTTTTCAAAAAATTCTAATAGATAATATAAAACAATAAATATTGTGACAGGTTAAATGTTTAAACAGATAAAATCACAAAATGTATAGTTCTTAATAAATAAAATAATATTGGCACAACTAAACTGAAACTTTTATCTATCGAGGGCTAACGAACATAGTATAGAGGTTTACATGAAAACAATTTGAACCAAAAAAATATACATAAAGGTTTTGAAGTACGTATCTCAATAATAAATTTAAGTTATTCTTATAATGAAAACCTTATCGTTAAATTTATCAAAATAAATTAATGGTATAATAAAGACTCCTATTAAATTTTACCGCTCAGGGCTCCTAAGGAATATAATCCTCCACCTTACCTACCTTAAAATTAGGAAAAAGTACAATATTAAACTACTTCAACGATTTTCATCCACCAAAACTACCTTAAGGTAAAGTTCTGTTTGCTTTTGTATATTACGGAAAAACTATCAGTGATATAGTCCTTATTTTACGCCCAGAATAATTTTCTTTTTGAGGCGTATTATGTGGCTGAAAAATTGGAACAATCTCTCGTTTACTATTGTAGATAGATAGATAAATTTCTAAATAACTATGAATAGAACACAACGTTGTTTACTTCACACAATGACAGTTCAATTAAATAAATTAATTAAAACGTTTTCGATGCTTACTGCATCATCTTCAGTAATATACTAACTTAAGACTAGAAGACATTTTATCTACTACATAGGGGCGGGAGTTGTCAGGAGTGGGGGAGGGGCAGGCGGAAAGTGAAAGTGGTTGCTGGGAGGGGCTAGTATGGTAAGAAGGGGGGATGTAATAAGTGGTGTTTGTATGTTTAAGGCCTTATCATTATTTCGATGAATTTCTATATTTTCCAAAATGTCCAATTTCTTTCCTTTTTTGCATACATGCAACACCTCCACGTTATCATACTTGAAGTGATGTCCCTCTGATCTCACATGGTCTGCCATCTCTGAATTAATATTGAAATTTTTTATCCCTTTAAAATGTTCATCTATTCGCGTTTTTAAATTTCTTGCAGGTATGAGTTATTTTTTTTATCTATTTAAATAATTGATTATTTCCTGTATGTATTTTTTTCAAAAGGTTAACTCACTAACCCATCCAAGGGTCCTTATTATTTGATATTATGTCCCGTGATTTATAGCGGGCTAATAAAGAAAAAGTAACAAAAATTAGTAGGTAGTGATAAAAATGCGCATCGACTTACTTTTCATTCTCGGGGAGCTCTATGAAGAACGGCTGCAGCGAGATGTTCCTGTAAGCGGCGCCGTACTCCCCCGCCATGAAGGCGGCCGATATGTTGGCCACCGTCCTGTTGAAGGCCTTGAGCACCAGCTGGTTGCTGGCCGGCACGGCGATGCCGAAGTAGACGTCCACGCGGCCGTCGGGCGCCAGGCGGGCGGAGCGGGCCGCGCGTGCCTGCCCGGCCTGCCCGGCCTGCCCGCCCTCCCCGCCCTGGCACACGGCGCACAGCGCGACCAGCACCATTACCGTTGCTGCGGGAGCGGACAAATTCATTTTCAACGTTACGGGGGTTGGCGGAACAAAACGAGAGCCGGCGGATGTGCGAGAGGGCGAGGTAGACAAAGAGAAGCTCGACCCGATCACGGTAGGTTACATGTCAAGTGTGGAGCCGAGTTGCGCCTCGCCCTCACAGACTCGCCGCTTTCAACCGATGTTTGAACCCAGACGCTTCAAATGCTTTAAATTTACGAAGCGCATTATTTTGATGAGATTTACTAGATGTGTCATAAATTGTTGCATCTTGTAGCGGTTCCATTAAAGTGGTACTTCGAATAATGAAACCGTGACTTTAATCGAACATTAGTATTTTAATTCTTAGCGACCGTAAATCATTTATATTTCAGTTTTTATTTATTTTAAATACATTATTTTTATTCGTTTTGATAATAACCGTACGTAATTTAAATATCAGATTTTTTAAATATTGATAATTTTATTTTTTTGGTTTAACGAAATTAAATGTTTAAGGCTTCACTAATAATTGGTGTTTTTAGATAGAAGGCTTTAATAAAATGTCATTAATTATAAGTTTTAAAGTACACACAAACTTTTAACATTTATCGTCTAGTTCAATAAATAAAATAAAATTATAATTCGTAACATTTATTTACACACGAATATTATTTATTATTATTTCTACGATTAAATGTGTATGATTGTGTGTGTTGTAATTTACTTTATTCAAGTTTTATTAAAACCGTTTTGCTTAAATGTGTAATGGACGCTTTTCCGTTTCATTTGTGAAAACTACAGTTCAATATTTACTGTTCTTAAAGTATTATTTTCTTCCTTCATTATCATTCTTCTTTATCATCTTGTCTTCGATGGATCCCGGCCGATCTGCAAAGATAAAAACAAATTTACATATTTGCAGATAAATAAAAATGATAAGTGGTGTTAATTTAATATAGTGGCATTATAAAATAATTGTTGCTTAAATATTAACAATAAGATAAATTATAGAAGTTTCATAGAGACGAAGCTATTTATATAGGAAAGGTTTATGGAAGTCTTAGTAGGGTGATCACAGGGCTTACGACCTGTATGAGCTGGATTAAGTTATAATTTTATACAATGCAACGATCACAATTCCACCGTAAGAACATCCATACATTATCAATTTTTTTAATGTTGTATATATATGTTCTAAATCTGTACTCTTTCAAATATTTTAAGATACTGTGTTATAGACATCTATGGTCCTTTCCATGACATAGTTATACAAAGGTTTGGTTGTTGGAATAATTTCCTGAATGTGGTCATTTATTTTATTTTGGTTAAATCATAAGTTAAAAAAGCAATGTTATATATAAAATAAAAGTATTAAATAAGATGCTTAAGTCTTAAGAGTAGCTGTAACGTTATAAACTAAAAATAATCTTTATTTAAGCTTGAAATAAATAAATGCTGAAAACAATTAAAAATCCTCTGAAGTAATAATTAAATCAAATCTGATCAAAACAGGTAAAAGTATAAGAAAAAAAAAATAAAGATTTATGTAGGACTATAAAAATATCCTCATATTTGACGTTCAACCCTGTGACTGAGAATTCCATACTCACAATTAACACAAAACTATTGTTGTTTACAGTGTTCACCCTACTTCGCAAATGGTGTACAAATATGGGCAGCTAATTCCCCACCTCATAACATTTTGAAGTACATATTGATTTTGTATTCAATGGCTTTATTAAATATTAATTGGAAGTATTATTTTTCATATAATTAATAGAAATAAACTTTGTTTTCACCACTTTTTTATTGGAAATATCAAAATGTTTTAAAGGCCATGGCCCCTTCGTTAGGATACAATTGTATACTAAAAAATTAAATTTAAATATCTTAATATAGGCAATTAAAATAATAAAAAATTATAAATGGAAAATTAATAATAATAAAGTACCTTCTTAACCTGAAAATAAATTTAAAAGATTACAACTTGTTAAAAGGACCTGGTTATTTATAATATTCAATTTACTATTAACACTCTTTCTTATTTCCAAAATTTCTAGTTTATCAAACTGTCATTCTGTATAATTTGTAAGTAAAATTTTTAAACAATTATTAATAGCCAATGAATGATCCATAACCAAAAGATGGTTAGGGAATTCAGAATAATTATTACTTATTAAACATCTTAAGTGTTCCTTAACTCTAACTTCAAAATGTCTACACGTTTTTCCTACATAAAAATAATCACAATCATTACAAATCAATTTATAAACATCCGATTTTTTTTTTAAATTATCCTTATCCTTATTATTTAATATGTATTTTTCAATTTATTATTAGTATAAGGAGCTGGTTGAATAAAATCTGAGATATTTGTAACTATTGAATTTTTGATATTTTCAATAAAAAAATGGTGAAAACAAAGCTTATTTCTATTAATTTTATTAATAATGAAACCACAAAATAATTTTGCTGTGTTTGAAGAAGAAGATATTAGTTTTCATTTTGGTTGTGAATTTTGTAAAAATATTAACTCTTTTATCGGTTTGTTAAATTATGATCTATTTCATCGCTATGTGAAAAAATAGAGATGTAGGAATGCGAATGTACGGAAAACTGTATATAACCGAGCTGTGGATATTGAACACTATGTTCAAGCAACGTTTCGATACTGAATAGAAGTCCTGCTTTGTGATATATCGTAAAACTCCGCAATTTTGATGTAATCCCAGGCAGGAATTGCCTTTGTGGTGAAATCTGTTTGTGTGAGAAAGATGATGTGAAGGTATCCAGGATAGCGGAAAAGGGAGCAGACCGAGGTGCATAAAAATAGGCTCTTTTAAAAATGCACGAATATTAGAATTGGTTCCGTACTTGGAAGCATTTTTCATTGTCTATAAAATTTTAAAATAGCCAAACGGATCAGTTAAGCTTTTTTATCAGTCCCTTTTCTTTCCTCTCGAAAATTCGAATGTGTAACTTAACTGTGGCACTAAATTAGCTGTTGAATTCATGTGGAACAATGCTGCTCGCAGGGCCTAGCGGAAAACAAATATTGGCAGCATTTTATTTCTATGATAATCGATGTAAAACGGCAGGAAAACAATGTAACCATCCAATTCGTTGTAATGATCCCTGTGAAGGGGAAGCCAACTTGATTATAATAAATATATGGCGTTATTCATAAAAATGTGCAGTTTGACATAAATACTGTAAAAGTTTAAAATAGAATTTTTAACAAAAATAATTTACTAGGAAATTATTGAGCACAAGTTGCCAATGATGTCATAGATAAAATATAATATATAATTATAAAATATTCTATAGACATGTTTATCATTAGAGTTAACATGGTCAACGAAACATTTCCTCAAATATTTTACAGATTTGTAGATATTTTGCAAATATTTCATAGATTGTCGTAGTTGTGCAGAACTATATTTGTTTAATTTCTGTTCATTAATTAGTTGTATTGATTCATCAGTAATTTATAATTTCCATCAATTATATTCTAAATATTGACCCACATTCCGTATTTGTAATTTGTATTGTCAGAAGATATTAAATTACTAAAACCATTAGGGAATCAATTTTTGATAACCATATCAATGCTAATGGAATTGAAATCTTGGTAGACCTCCCCCTCCCCCCATCCAGTAAATTAGTAGAAGCTTTCATCACATCGATTCCATTTTAGAATTTAAATTATCAATAAAAAAAAAATTATTTTAGCGGCGTTAAAGCTATTCAAAAATGAGTGCTATCCTACAACTATCGTGATAAAATTATTATACAAATAACATTTATTATATACGTTACCTGGCATGAATTTTAAGTTGGCACTTATTTTGGATGACATTTCCAATAAATGATTGACCCATCTCATTTCATCTCATGTATATGTTATATTTTTTATTATGTTACTTTAATATACAATAATAATAATACTTCATCAAATACAAATAATTATTTTACTATATACCTACATACTATGTTTTGCATCTACATACCATTGTAAACTATGTCTCAACATAGATATTAATAGTGAGACAGGCACAGTCCAACCAAAATTTTATATTTAAATTATATAGAAAATAAACTAAACTAAACTAAAAATCTCCAAATATTAGAGCATAGGTATAAGTCACGCGGTAAAAGCTGGCACAAACACAATTTGTACTCAAGCATACGCATTTCTTGTATACTGGTTGATTAAATAAGAATTTAAAAATCGAAAATTCCATAACAAATTGCCAGTATTCTCATTACGGAAGGTGAAATCGTATAAAATAAAATAAATATTGATTTAAAAACAACAAGAAAATGATGATAATATTATATAAAAACTGCAATGCTTGTGATCAACAACGCGTCCACTGAATGCGATTGGAGTTCAACGGTTAAACCATTCATTCAAATAATATATGCAACCAGTTGATAACAATTAATATATTTTAACAGATGTTAAAATATATACTGGTGCATGAAAGCGGTTCAAAAATTTAAGATACTTATTTTCAGGCGTATTCTACCATATATGTTAAAATAATTCGTAAGTTTTTTATATATTATTATTATTAAAAAGTATTTTGCTTATTACTCCACTTTAAAAAATATAAAGGTACCATTAATGAGAAAAGACTACAGATGTCTCTAGCATACAAAGTCTATTCAAATAAACGAAAGATTCTCAGATTTTAACATATAGGTATAAATCTTCCTTCCGAAATTTGATAATGTATGGATGTTGAGAACAAAAAGCATGATATTTATTTAAACATATATATATAAAAAAATTGATATGAAATATTTATCTGGCAGAATATTATGAAATACTATAATCTGAATAATATGTTAATTATTGCGATAGGTTATATTGTGTTCTCTCTTATTTGGATGTCTTTTCAAAATATATGCTTAGGAAAAAGTCATGCTTTTTGTTCTCACTACACGCCCTTGGAATGTTCTTACGATGGAATTGATTATGTAGAGCAGCCATACTAAACCTGCGGCCAGCCAGGCTTTTATATGCGGCCCGAAACACATTTTTTATCAGGAACATGATTAAAAAAACTGGCATTGTAAATTTTGAATATCTTAAAATACGTGCGACCCAAAAGACAAACTCCTGACATTTCTATGGTTTAAGGACGAATTTGTTATTTCAACCATAAATAGTTTCAACCACAGAGTGTAAGTTTTGTGTTTGTCATGTAATTTTTTAGCCATTTTTTAGTAATCCTCGAATACCACATTCATCCATTACTGTCAGTAAAATCTCGTGTTCCAATATGTCTAATGCTTTTTTGAAATCAATAAATATTATTCCTACTTTTTATCATTCAAATAATTTACACAATATTTTAAGCATGTCCAGATCTTCGTACAAACTGGTGTTTTTAATGTATGGTGTCGTGATTTCCCGCTACAATGTGGTCTGTGCAACTCTGGACGTTTTTTTCTTTTATAATTTGGTCGCCAGTTACGTTTGTAGTAAGGTGTTAGAATCCATACTCAAATCATATTTTCGTATGCGTTTATTAATCTATTATTTTATGACACTAACTAACACAAGTCAACGCTTGGATGTACGTTAGTTTTGAGTTCTATTTTATTCATTATTGTATTTTGAGTATACAGAAAAGATGAAGAAATAATTCATGTAGGGAAATAAGCTGTTGTTAATGTTTGAGCTAGTATGCTGACAAGTATTATTATTATTCTGTTATAGTTAAAAAAATATTTGTTGAGCAATCAAGTGGCGCCCCCCTAACTTGATCAGGTTTCAGGTTTCAGGTTCAAATCAAGCAGGTTTCAACTAATACTATTTTGCCCTATATGATTTTTTTCGTCATATCAGTATAATGTTGCGGCCCGAGTAACTTAGCAAACATATGTATGTGACCCGAAGAAAAAAAGGTTGAGTACCGCTAATGTAGAGTGATCGCTCAAGCCAGATTACACAAGTTGTAAGCCCTGGGCCATCGTAAAAGACGTCCATACACGTTTCTCATATTCATTACTTCATCTCTGTGAGACTTCTATAATTTATTTTAAGTAACTACCTATATTTTTAACTGTGTTGTACGACTCGCGTCATTTATCGACGTGCTGTTCATATCAGTTTTTACCTCGTTACCCATAAGTACATATTACGAGTTCATACTAGATATTACACGAGCTTTTTGAAAAATTCAAAAATTGTATTTTTTGAGATATCTTATTCGTTGGAGCCTTTGATGAAGTTAATAACTTGTGAAAATATTTTTAAAAAACTTGATCGAATTTATTAAAATAAAAACATTTTTTAATTGCAATATTTATTGCAAATACATTGTGGTTATTCATTGGTTGGTTAATAAAATTTGTAATGAACTTTGTATACTGTGTTTACATATTTTACCTACTGGTTTTGAAAACATTTATCTTCTTCGTAAGCGTGACAACAAGCATTAATTAAAAAAATCAATTTTTCCTTTTGATTTTCCATTAAATATCGAATATTACTGAAAATATTTTTAGGATAGGATATATTATGCTTAATTTTATTTAGTAATTTCTGATAAACACATAAAATTTATTTTTAATTTAATTGGAAATATTTTAATTTAAACCGAGGCCATCTTGCGTCTAATAACAAGATCGTTAACTTTTTTGAGGTTTCGAGACATTTTAATGCTCAAAATTATAAATGAAGCAAGTTCTTAACAACTTTGTAATCACGAACCAGCATAATTAACTGAACTAATGAAATATGCGTTGAATTGCATTCTTCATAATTACTTTCCCGTTATTGACTAATTATTCACTACCCCAGTTTAATATAAATTAACGTTGTCAGGCCCCGGAAAGATATAGTGTGCACCAAAATGATCACTAACATCAGATAATGATTTTAATTGCAAATTTCTGTTTTCCATTTCTCTGAATTCGAGTTTGCTCGATTTTTGAGAAATCAATCAATTTAACAAATATTAGGTCCTTACATATGAAATTTGCGTTTTGCCGTACTGGCAAATTCGATCTCAAATATCTTCTCTTTGGTTAGGAATTCCAAATCCAAATTTATACAGCTATTTACTCATGTATTTTTGTTTTGAAAATTATAATTCATTTGTTTTTTCCTCAATTGTTTTTTTCTTTGCGTCACTCAGTTTACAAAATGAAAAACTTGAAATATCGCGTTATTTACGAGTACGAGTTCCACCGTGGCACCAGTGCTGCAGAAACGGCTCGAAGGATTAATGATGTGTATGGCGATGGCGATTGGTAAGGTGAAAAAGCTTGAAAGGTGGGTACCTCACGAATTGAGTGAAGCAAATCAACAAACGCGCGTTGACTGCTGCGTTGCATTACTCAACCGGCACAATAATGAAGGGATTTTAAATCGAATCATTACCTGTGATAAAAAGTGGATCCTGTACGATAATCGGAAGCGCTCATCGCAATGGCTGAACACTGCCGAACCAGCCAAACCATGCCCCAAGCGAAAATTGACTCCAAAAAAGTTACTTGTGAGCGTTTGGTGGACTAGTGCTGGTGTCGTTCACTACAGCTTTCTTAAATCTGGCCAGACGATTACGGCAGATGTTTATTGTCAGCAACTGCAAACCATGATGGAAAAGCTAGCTGCTAAACAACCGAGGCTGGTTAATCGCTCTAGGCCACTGCTGCTTCATGATAACGCTAGACCACACACTGCACAACAGACGGCTACCAAATTAGAGGAGCTTCAATTGGAATGTCTAAGACATCCACCGTACTCTCCAGACCTTGCCCCAACAGATTACCATTTTTTTCGAAATTTGGATAACTTCTTGCAAAGGAAAAAATTCAACTCCGATGGGGCAGTCCAAACCGCCTTCAAAGATTTTATTGATTCCCGTCCGAATGGTTTTTTTAGTAAAGGGATCGATGAACTACCTATGACATGGCAAAAGTTCATAGATAGCAATGGTACATACTTTGATTAAATAAATATATTATAATAAAAAAAAATCGGCTTTATGTTCCTCCCATATTAAACGCCAATTTCATATGTAAGGACCTAATATTATATATATATTATGTATATCTATACAGTATCATTTTAAGAAATTTATTTTTTTGCTGGAGTGGTTAAAAGTATGTTCATGCGTCGAATACCTGACATTATATAAATTCATAAAATGTTTTGTGTTTCCAGTGCGACTTGAGTTGCCATTTATGCTTGTTTACCCGACGTGCCATAAATAACAGTACATGTTTTGAATACCTAGCGTAGCTTGAATTCCTGTTCATGCTATATACCCGACGTGACACAAATTATCGTATATGTTTTGTATACCCAGTGTGTCTTGAATTCATGTTCATGCTGTACATATACCCGACATAATATGCTGTATATATTACTGTACATGTTTTGTATATCCGGCGTAGGTTGAATTCCTGTTCATACTATATATCCGGCGTGACACGAATTATCGTATATGTTTTGTATACCCAGCGTGGCTTAAATTGCTGTTCATGCTGCATACCCGACGTAACATGAATTTCTTACTGTATACATTTTGAATGCCCAGCGTGGCCCGACTTCCGGTTCATGCTGTACATATACCCGACGTGATATGAATTACTGAATATATTTTGTATATTCAGCGTGGCTTGAATTCGTGTTCGTGCTTTATGCCCGACGGGACACTAATTACTGTAGGTATATGTTTTGTGTACCCAGCATGGCTTGTTTTATTTTTCACGCATTGTTAACGCATCATAGTTTGATTCCCTTACATACATTTTGTATGTTATATCCCCGGCATAGATTATATTCCAGTGTATGTTTGGTATCTGTACCTGGCAGTGCTTGGCCAATCTGTGTTCTCGGCAAGCTATTATATAATATAGTCTCCTTACAAATAAATACTTTTAATAGATTTAATAAATACCTAATACTTAATTTCTAATAGATGCCAATAATTATAATTGTAGGGTCAACATCTGTTTCCCTACATTATATGACCAGCATCGAATGCCTCGTGGAAAAAAATAACATATGCAGGACTCACGATCCAAAAACATCGACGTCTGGTTAACACACAGATAAGACCGACATCCGAGATTAGAAACGGCAGACACGGCGGCCCAGGCAGTTAGAGAAATCTCACCGCAGACAAAGAAATCCAAATATGCTGACGAGCTCTTTCTCACACAGGTTTTGCGCACGTCTCTACGGCAAAATCTGGATATAAAAGACGCAGTTACGCTGCTCGACGACTGCTACTCGTAGCTCACCTCGCGCCTGTCTCTACACGCGCTCGATCTCCAGACTGCGGTAGCAACGCCAACATGGCCAACACAGCATGGCTACGCCGCTCATTTCATTCTACGCTGTACACCCGATTTCCAACATCGAACGCTATCTTCGTCATCATATCTCTAACCTCGCTACATTTATCAGCGGCCATAATCTACATCCAGCACTACAGCAGTACAGCAATCATATCATCATCCTCATCGCGACACACATCCGTCCATCCACATGACATTCTTCACGAGATCGATCTCCACTCCAACGACAGCATTTCGCTCTACAACCACGCTCGAAGATCATCCGTCGTCAACGCCGCATGGATTCCGATGCATTGACCTGAAGCTACACAGCTTACGACCGCGTTGTCTACCAATGTTAAACAAATCAACATTAAACTAATGGTATACTTTTCTATCAGCTGGTTTCCTCCTATATCACATTTACAATAATGGGGATCTTCGGACCCCGCATCCCCTAAATATTATTGCTATCTATTAGAAAAATTAAATGCCGTTTTAGTTCACATTTTATTTTAATAGTTATTAATCTTTGTTTGCTACTTATCTTGTATTGCAAGATTTTTGTATACATTTTGTAGCCAGTTTTTCACGCGCTCTTAATATGAGATCGTTTTTAATAAAGTAATATTTAAATGATACATTTTTTTCAAATCTCTTTAAATTGATTATTTATGTGTTTGTGTAGAGTAGATTTAACTTTGAATGTTAAATGCAACATAATAATTTTCGCTGCTTACGATAAAAGAAAATTATAATGTCATAAATATTATCCTCAAAAAATGTTCTGCCTGGGAATTCTGACTGAATCTGAAAAAATACAGAGCTTCATTATCCATAAATCATCCTCTGTCTGACACCCAATATCCATTTCGTTTGCACAACTTCATATTTGACATTAATCCCATCCACAAATCGACACTGTTTACACGGTTAAGCTATTAGGTTGATGCATAATTATCCGGGGTTTTTTTAATTGATTGATTTAAATTGTGATGTAATCAGATACCAAAATTCACTCAATGTACCTACAAATATCATTCGGGGGCATAGTCACCGTCAACGTCAATTACTGCTTTCAATTTCCTTGAGTAGCATGTTGGTGTAGTGGTCAAGACACTCGCCTAGTGACCTAGAGGTCGGGGATTCGTGCCCTATTCCAGGACGCAAGTAAGTTAGTCCTATTTTCATAAGCGTTTACTTTAGTTTTAAAATAGTAAGAATATTGAAGCGACAGTAGAAAAATTTCCAGTGTCCTAGTATCCGCTGTGGATGAGGATGAAAGATCCTCAGAAGGGCCTGATCATCAATTCCGAGGATGTACCCATTCCTGACTTCTTGTCTGAGCCACCAGCTTTGATTGCGAAAAAGCCACTATTTGCTTGTTGTTCTCCTTCTTTCCTTCTTCGAAAAAATACGCGAGATCGCTAAGTGACTCAGCAGCTTTTCACCCTTTTTCGAATTGGTACAGTATAATGTGACAAATGTGCGAATAGTTTTCGATGCGCAATTTAATTTCCTAACCCTATTAATAATATATTATGTTCAAATTCCTTACCTTGTTAAAGATATAAATTTCGAATGTCAATTAAAAAATGTAAAAATAAAAATAAATATATACATATATATCCTTCGTTGCTTTATCCTAATCCTACGTCCCACTCCACCCTTTCCACGTCGTCTCAACATATTTTGAAATCAAAAATTATCTCATATTGTCACACTTTGCAAAACATAAATAATCATCAGTTGAAAATTTATAATTGTCATATTTTACTATTTTTAATCTTATGTACTTTATTTAGTTATTTTTAAGATTTGCATAAAAAAGCCGCAAAAGATAATCGGAGGATAACCATGCGTCAACCCCACAATTTAGGTATTTAAGTGTTTATATTTATGTAGATGGATAAGTAGAGTAATATGTTAAACCAGTCATTCTGTAAAAAATACCTTTCTGTCATAATATATATATCACGCCATTTCAAATTCGAAACTCAATCGTATTTTAAATTTAAATCCTCGCCTCGCTTCGAAGTGTAATGAATGTCCTCATTGGAATTCCTGTCTCGGGTGTAGACTTTTTGTTGGAACATTCTGTATCATCATTATCACCAATCATTTTACATCCACTTCTGTATGAAGGAAGGCCTTCCACTTTTCTTTGTCCACTGTAGTTCTCTGCTACGCAATTCCAAAGAATTCGATGATTTCGTCAGTGCAGCGGTTTTCGGGGTTATCTGTCGTCCTTCTAATTCCCCTCTGCACAACTGGATAACTGCACACATTCAGCGATTGTTTAAATACCGAACGATGTGACTAACTTCTATTATCTGCTCTTTTATCCACACGTTTCTTTTCCTGTCTCATCTTACGAAGCCCAACAGACATCTATTCGTGGGACTCGAAGTTTTTGAACCTTTCTCTTGTTGAGAGTCCATGCCGTTCCCAGTCATATATCAAACGTAAACATTGAATGCACGATTGAAATCACGCTTTGTTTTGGATACACCTTTTGTCTACGAACATCTCCCTTGGATTCTTTTCATTGCCTCCTGCTTTGAAAATTTGTAGTCCTAGGCAGACATCAATCGAATGATTCAAGCTTAATACCATTACCATGAATATATAAAAACTAACCCATAAAAACCAAGTTTTTATTATACTACCTTTCTCATTTGTATTGTTTCCAATTTGATATCCTATCAACATATTCCTCTTGCTTTAAGTTCATGTGGAAAATCTATTCCATGTATATATATTATTATCCTTAAAACTTATAGAATATTGAAAACGTAATAATTGGTATAGGGGGGCACGGCATCGGCGAAACCGTCTGATCGGAACCATGGCTCGAGTCAGACTAGTTGAAACATGTTCGCACCTTCTTCACACGTCGGGCTCTTTTCTCATTTGTCCGTTATTTCGAAAAATCCAAATTTACACTATAATTATATTTTTTAAACGAAGATTTGTTAGACCATTTTTATCATCGCCACGAGTCTGCCTACAAAGTTTCAGCTCGATTGGATCACGGAAAAAGGGTTAAAAAAATCGATCCAAAATTTTTTCGGCAGACAAGCAGACGCTACGAATTAAAAGAAAGGGAGTAAAAAAGTAACCCATAAAAACCAAGTTTTTATTATACACCCTTTCTCATTTACTAGTGGAAACTGGTTTGGCGCTTAGCCTACGCGTTGGGCTTCGGTCGAGCGACGCTACGAAAGGGAGTAATAAAAAATTTCCAAAAATTCAAAATTAAACTATAATCAGATTCCGTGTCTACCAGACGCATATTTTCATACGAAATATTTTCACACAACTTAGTAAGTTGTATGAAAAAACCATTAAAAATTTGAAAAATCCAAAAATTTATTAATTTTTTTTAACGAAAATTTGATAGATATTCTTAATCGTCGCCACAAGTCTGCTTGCAAAGTTACAGCTCGATTGGATTACGGGAAAAGGGTTAAAAATCGATCCAAAGTTTTTTCGTCAAGCAAGCAAACGCCACGAGTTAATATAAAGGGAGTAAAAAGCCGTTCGTCATTAAATCGTGTGATCATAAACATGCTGTATACACATATCTCATATACAGGTACATATATATCACATACGAGTTTATACGCTAACATACATGGTGTATGTATGCTCATCCAACACCATTAAAACTACAACAATCTCTTCAAACACACTCAGTGTTTTGAAATAAGCTGTACTTGTTAAGTTTATACGAAATCAAAAAAGTATCTCGTAATTATCCTGTGACGAATAATAATTATTATATTCATCATTACATTCCTTTCTGATACATTTGGATATTTTCCGATATTTAATTTCGCTTTTTTACCAAAATATACATTAATTAACATACCACGTTTGCTTCAATACACTGACGGCACGCGCCTGCCATCCAGCATCAGTAGTGCACAAGCACGAATTACACAATAATGATGTTATATTTATAATTAAACTAATTAACTTTGTTTATCACTACTAAAATTTATTTGGTAAAACCGACCGGTTTCGGAAACGTCGTTCCTTCGTCGGGGTATAAGTATTAAGTATACCCTGACGAAAGAACGTCGTTTCCGAAACCGGTTGGTTTTACCAAATAAATTTAAGTGGTGATAAACATAGTTAATTAGTTTCATTATATTCATAATGAATAACCACAAAGTTATAGCAAAATACGACAGTATATTATATTTATATTATGTAGTATGCAATACGTTTTCAAATTAAAAGATTTCATAAATCTTAACAAGAATGTTTGGTTGTCTGAAGAGGTAGAAACTCTGAAAAGGTGTGCTCTATTAAGGTGATATTTGAACAGCTTACTCCATTTGGATTTTCTAGGTCAACGCGAATATTTTCAGCTCCCAAGCTGAAATATTGAATTACCTATTTAAAAGTATTTTTTGTTTTTTTCAACAAGGAAAATGATGTTTTCACAAAATACAGAAAATTTATTTAAATGTTTTGAGACTTGATCTAAATAAAAAAATTGTTTCAGCTTCTTTCTTCTTACGACAATTCATTCATTCATCTTCATCCCCTTGTCCTAGTAGGGTCAGGGGCCCATATACTCCTGAAGGTGTTTCCATGTTCCCCTGTCTTGCGCTGCTTCTGTATGAGTCAACCAGTCCAGACCCATTCTGTTTTTTCTATTGCCTCTCCCAGCTTAATCTGGGGCGACCCACCGGCCGCTTCCTTCCGGGGTTGCCATGAGGATTCTTCGTCAATTCAATTACGTTTTACTTCTTTTAATAAACACAATTATGTTTTATATAAAACGTAATCGACATTCTTCAATTATTTTTTAAATAATATGGACAATTTAATTATGTTTTATGTAAAACGAAGACAATTTTTAGAGGTTCGGATTTTTGCATATATTAATATATATACTACTTTATTTTTCGCCGAAAAACTAAAAAAGATAATACGATAATTCAATTATGTTTTATTTTATTTAGTTCTTCGGCGAAATATAAAGTAGCATATATTAATATATGCAAAAATCCGAATCTTTAAAACCTGTATGCGTATTTAATTAATCGGGTATATTACGCTCACCAGCCAATACTTGGTAAAACATCGGTTTTTATAATTATTTTCTTTTTACATTTATATATTCCTAAGAATTCCGCAGAGGTCGACAGTTAATCATTCTGATATTCCGTGTTATCTAAGATTCCGCCCTTACATTACCCACATCTCGGGGCGTACATTTTGTTTTATATGAAAAAGTGTGCGAGCGACTTGAGATTTATTGTCAGTAATAATTTAAACCCGAGAGAGGAAAGTGTCCTGTCAAATCTTCGCTTTTTCGCTCAAATTTCTTCCATTATTTTCACATTGCAAAAAAGATTCGTTCTGATGACAAATTCCGGACCGAGATAAAAAAAAATCGATATTTTCAGATCGGGAGCCGAAATTAGTAATCCAGATATAAATACATTTATAAGTAGGACGTGTAATTTTTTTCAACACTTTAATTTTCTAATTTGATAGTACTCAAAATTGTATTTTTGTTCAAAATTACATAATTAAATACCATTTACAGTTTTCGTTAAAACTGGTACTTTTGGCTGGCTCAAAGGCATTGAAATATTTGTTGTATTTACGCATTGTATATTTAATTAAATGGTATTGTTCAAATACAAATATAGCTAGCATTACAATTACACCACATTTAAGCTCATTTTGACAGTTTGTTAGCGTTTAATACTTCCCTTGGTTAAGGCTGTTTTTTTTATAATTTAACCTACTATTTTTCAATGAATTTGAGTAATCTAATCGAGACAAATTAAAAGAAAACACTTTTGCCAACTCTGAAAAATCACTACAATATTATTAGAATATGTGGCTCGTCTGGGTGAGCCAAAAATACAGTGAAATCCCAACTTATTTGCATTTCTTGTAGCAATAAAAGCAATGCAAATTTACTATTAATTTAAAAATAAAATAACAGAATGTTAGTAAACTTACTATTCTTCTTAACTTAACATTCTGTTATTATGTCTAACTACTGCTTTAAATATGAATAATATTAATAATAAAAATAAAATACCCTTTTTCATGTATATATTATAATACGCAGGCTTAATATTCTTCTTATGAAATTTAGATAAATTCCAGAAGATAATGAACATTTGGATCATAATCCATAATTTATTATTGTTGTTATTGTTGTGTGTAAAAAAATTATTACGTTTTAAAATTTGTGCCTTTCGTAGTCCAGTAGATACGTCATTGGCTTTTTATTAAATGGAATTTTGGGTTTCGATTCCCGGTGAGGTTATAAAAAACAAGTTCTCAAGTCTGGGTATTCTTGTGATCACAACAAAAATTGGGACTCATAGCCTGTTAAAAAATTTATAGTATAACATAAAATAGTAATATGAAGTAGGTACTTTTCTTCATAAAAATTTTACTTTACGACAGCTATAGTACTAATAATAACTCTATTCATATATGCTTGGAACTAAACAAACGCGTATTTCAAATATGGAACTAAGGCATATTTGAATCATAGTCATTCGGTATTTTAGCGGACACAAAAAAAAATTATGATAGTAAATATGAGGATAATTCTGATGGAAATAATTTGACTATGATGTCTTTGTTGATTATGTAAGGACACGTTTACGTTTAGAGAGTTTAAACTACGGCCATTTCCAAATTAACTAGCTCACATGTGAGCAGTGTTTCTCCATAATTTGCTAAGGCAAGCTCGCTAGTCCCACGCAATTGATCCCACCCCGCGAGACCGCGAACCGGAATGTTTGCAGCTCCGGAATGTCTCGGTTCCTCGAGATGACAGCCTCCTTCCGAGCTAATGGATCGTGACGTCAGACTAGCATTCATGTCAGGAGAAACAAAAAGATCGGCCATGTTGCGTTCTTAAAATTAATGGACTACTTTAGACGTACACATGTCGGCTGATACAGAAGTGTATTGTCTAACATTCAATATTATGAGCAAGTACGTTAAAAGTTAATAAGTTTGTGAAAACTACTCAATCTTAACGCTTTTATACTTCTTTAGCTTCACAATTTTGTAAGTAACAATCATAAAAATCGTTCAATTGTAGAAAAATTATTAAACAAACCCAATTTATAATGCAAATTTATAGAGATCATTCGAAAGCAATACTAGAATGAAACACAAAAACTTAAAAACAAAAAAAAAATTAAAAAATAACACCATCTAAACATCACGAAAAAATATACTATTTTAAAAGCGATAAAAATTTAGTAAAGTTACCAGAATTATCAGTCACCTACTTACTTTCTGCGACCCACATCAAACATAATTTCGTTGTCTGTCCGTCTGTCTGTCTGTCCCCGTAACTTCGTGTAACGTCCGTAATTTCGGTCGAATTCATGGCTATAATAAACGAATTAAACAGGTCGGAGATGGCGCTTGAACTCTGAGCCACCAGACCCGAAATGGCCGCTTCGTGCATGTTGCTACAGCCGCCTCCCTGTGGACTGCCAAAAGATAGTATAAATGTATACTAGGGCCTAGCAACGACGCGAACCAATATTTGGTCATTTGACGGGTTATATCTAGTAAAATAATAATTGTTATCCGATTTTTAAAACATGTACTTTTTGTATATATATAATATTGCTATATTTGCTTACCTCCCGTGTAAAATATTATTAATTCGATAAACTCAATAATTAAATTAATAGTTATATAGAAAACACTTATATCATAATTTTAAAAAATAATAATTTCTCCGAATTCGCCAATCACGTAATTAACACTAATCATTCTTTCGATAGTCACAAATTAAAACTACTCCACTCGGTTCCTCATAGAGGATGGATAGAAGCCATTGAAATCCTTAAAAATTTGAATTCTAGAAACACGTTAATAAATTATATCACATTTTAGTCCACTTCACCAATCCTAGAGCTTTTTGCGGAAAACATACCCCTCCCCACCGTGCGCCCCCCTGACCTGCTCGATTAGATTGATAATTTTTATATTTAAATTAGTTATTTCTGTTCCTTTCGACACTATGCTAGTAATTTAATAAGTCATATAATTTTATATGTACGTGTATAAAATATAAAATACATCTGCTAAATCTTTTAATGATATTAACACTTATATTAGTTTAATAATTTTTTTGTATTTTTAATAATTTTTGCAGGCCTGCACTTATACTTCTCATTGACTAAAATTTTGCCTTAAACTCGCCATTGTTACGTGGATTCCACGTAAACTGCAATTTGCACCCGGAACTGGTTAAGCTTTTCCAGCAATATCGATAAGGCCTCAAGTATTCCCTCGACTTTTTGTCATTTTTCTATTGAATCCAACCCTCGTTCGTACAGCGCCTCCACACCGGAGTTGTCTGCTAGGTTTGGTTCCACTATTATGCAATATGGCACGGGTTGATTAAATTTTTTGTAATATTACAAACCGTGATGTTCTCTGGCAACTCATAAATATTACATCAATTATTTACAATGTCAAAAATCAAGTAGTGAGTTAGCATTTTATTGTGCATGTAAATAAAAATCTTCCTAGTAATAAGTAATACTTAGCGGGAAATATTCCGGATATTTAGTTTCAAATCGACCACATTTCCTATTAGAGTTTGTGCTCGCAATGGGTGCCGGGTACCATTTGTACGTTGAAATATGGTAATTTAAGTTTAATGTCCCGACGAGATTTCGACGAGGACTAATGTCTTATTACGTTGCTCTGTTTAACTAAACTAAGTAAATCAAACTAAATAAATCGCCAGACATCCATACGAAACCAATTTCCCCTTGCCTTGGCAAATTCATCGTAAAAAAACTACATGTAGAAGGCCTTTCTCATATTTCTTAAAAAAAAAACGACCAAAATTTGCAACTGCTGTGATCCTATCCTTTCTTAATCTTTCATCTACTTTTTACTGTACTTTTGTACGCGGGCATTGAGATAAGTAATATTTATTTTAATAATAATCAAAATATTTTTCAAAGTTCTCTTGTATACATATTTATAATATCATTTTTCTCTTACTTAACTTCCTGTTTTTTAATTTTTGATATAGGTTTTTCACGTCAACGAGCGCACAGTACATATGATAGGACATCACCGACGAGACTAGTCCACAGATGCAATGCGTAATGTGTGAAGAGTGAAGTCGTATTATTTCCAATCATAAATGAGAGTTTATCCTGCTATTACGCATTCGATTGTCGTCCCTTTTCGATGTTACTTTTCCAGTTCCAGGAAAGAAATATGTTTCACCAGTTTGTTTTATATTCGCGAAAGCTGATTAACAGGTGATGAATTTTCATCACGAAAAGCAAATAAAGGCACGAATAATCCCAAAAGGCATGATTCATTCATAATTTCAAGCAATTTGTCACTTAAGGCTGTCTCCTGAGAACGGAGGGACGCGAGCAGGCCTCGCATCGGGAGCCATCGGCTTAATATTCCGGGCACGGCTCAGCTCGGCCCGTCAGCCGGCCCATCTCCTCAGACAGCTTCTCGACACACGATCCAGCGCGAATCCGGATATCCGGAATCGAGAATAGAATCCGGATGATCATCCTGGGCGGTGGTATTTGTAATTTATATATACCTAAGTGGATGAATTAACTACTGCAAAAAGGGGAGATAAACTTGTATGCAGGTCCTACAAAATGGATTAGTTTGTATTACTATATCGAGTTAACCTTAAACGGATTATCTTAATGGGAGCTAATTCATTTAAGTAAAAATATTTTCGCCCTTACGATTGTAATTCAAAATTCAATTCAATTTTTTTTAAATAAGCGATTAATTCATTTTGAAATATAGGGAACCCTGAAGGCTTATGATAATAGTATCAATATTTGGCTTTTAGATTTACTTTTTAAATTACAGTTGTATTTGTAACGTGTGCTTGTACGTCTTAGTATGTTTTTCACTTTTTTGTTTTTCAAAATAATAGTAAGTTGTTGCATAATTTTAATCTTTTGCAAATGAGTCGCGATTTTCCTGCTTTTGTTCTAGGTGGATTGATATGGTAGATATGAGATATTCTAATGTGGTATTGAAATTATTGTCCGTGTTTCTTATTTGCCCATTAGCTAGCTTATGTCAGTTTTAGAGCCTCAATCTTTGTTAAGTTGTTGATATTTTTTTACCGGTTTTGTTTATTTGGACATTACTTCCAAATTTATGAGATAAGTCTTTTGTCGAATCAATGATGCATCAGCAGTTTATTATAGCATTCATACTAATAAGGGATGTTTTTTAAATAAACACATACAATTCATGGTAATTGCCATGGTATTAAAAAAATATTTTTATGCCATTACTATTTAAATATGATTACGATACCACAATTTTCAAAAAAAAAATGTAAAATTTGTCAGCTGTCAAATTAGCTGTCGATGGAAAATGTATTGCTTATTCAAAAAATACACCTCTAAAAAACACCGCATATTTAAACACTAATGGCATAAAGTTATATTTCCAATAAAGCCATTTTTTTTTTTCATTTTTTATATTCTGTATCCAAAAAAAAAACACCATTTGTATATCCACTCCCGTATGTATTTTATCAAAAAAATATTATACAATTTATAAAATTCGGAAAAACTATCCATTAAAATTAATAAATATATTCTCCAATAAGAGCAAAATGATTTTGTGACATTATTAATAAAACTGATAAGAATATACTACTTTGTTTTCACTACTAATTTTTTGAAAATATCAACATGTATTCCTTACCATACTTTTGATATTAATAGGGGTTTTCAACTTATATATACAAAATATACAGTATTAGAGTTGGATAAATTATAAATTTTAGAAATAAGAAAAAGTGTTAGTAATAAATTGAATACCTATTATAAATAACCAGGTCCTTTCAACAAATAGTTGTGTTTTTAATTTGTTTTCACACGAGTACTCAATTATTTATTCATCTCCCACTATTTTGTTGTTGTCTTTACTGCGATTTTAGATTTTAATTTTTGGTGTAGGTTGTATCCTCATAAAGATTGATGGCTCTAAAAAAAGAAAGATGGCCCCGAAATATATTTTTATTAAATATATTAATAAATATGTTATTGAAAAGAGTTGTACAGTAAGAAATATTTTATATTAAATTAATTATAACCACTCTGTATTTAAAATTGAGTAATGTATTTGAAGTGGATAATATAACACAACTGAACTCGTCCTCAACCGGCAGACGAGCTAAATGCGGGCGTTCACCCCACTCGCTTTCCCGGATCACTCGGGGAGACTCGCTTTAGTTTCAAATTTCTTTGTTGGAAACATCTGCTTTTCTGCACAGAGTAAACCCACAGCGAGTACGTCGTGAAATCCGAGGTAAACACATCGCCTCCCACCGCCATTTCGCGTACCATTCAGTCACAAGTTACCCCATTTAGTAACAAATCGAGATCTACCGGATCGACTTTACCTAATAAACTCGCACCTTCCTACAAATAAATATAATAAAGCGAAGGTATGTCCATAAATCTGATTTACACTCTCATTTTCAATGATATTTATACAGATTTTTAAATATTGATAGGAAATTAATGTATAATGTATTTGATACATAAAACTCTGTCGTCTGTTGAGACTTAAAGCAAAGTTTTTAATATCAAGCTAGATGTTTAAGCCAAGCTAAACCTAACCAAACCAAGCTAAACCTAACTTAACCTAACCGAACCTTACCTAACCTAACCTTACCTAACCTAACTACTATTCCATTATATTTGTCCATAATATTGTTCTTGCGTCCATTATACTACTAATACCTACTGTATCTTTACTTCCTGAATACAAACCTACATGCAGTATTCTTACTACATATTATTGATAACGCTATGTACTTTTGCTGCAGACTTACTTTTATCTTACTTGTCATTTACTTCATTATACGCTAATTTTAAGTTGACAAGGTGTTAATAATCATAAACGAAAAAATAAACCAAGATACATAATAAATGTCTCATAGAGACGAATCTATTTTTTATTCGGGAAATAGATATGTTGAAACTATTTTTAGGGGTATTTATAGGGCTTACGATCTATCTAAGTGATCATTTTACTGGCTTAAGTGATCACTTTATACAATGTTCATCAATTTCACCCATCTATTAAATTTTCAGAATTTGTTTATATGTTAACTTTGCACACCTTGTTCCATAGGTGCCCTCTGTGGTTGAAAATATCTCTTTCCCATGAACCAGTATAGATGTCGCCTTGCCGTTGGCATGAGATATCTATTTTTTTATTATAGTTATTTCAAGCAATATTATTTATATATATATGTGACATTCATCCTAATCATCAACGTTTGCACTAGAATATGACTAAAAATTAATTTCAATGTTTTTTTATTAATTTTTTTAACTCTTTTTTAGACCAAGCCAGTATTGTATTCGTGAAAAATTTGAACATACTCAGAATATTCCAGAAAAAAATAAAAATTAAACAATTGATTCTGGTCGAAAATTCGTGAAAAATTAGCGCCATTCGTTTAGCGCAAAAAGAGGCAATCTCTAATACTAACATTGGGCACTCAGCTAACTCCGCCGAACGGCAACATCCAAAATAAAAATGAGATTTTATATAAGAGAGAAAGTTATATACCTAATAAGTAAATAAATTAATTTTTATAACTTAAAGATTTAAAATCCATACATTCCAATCACAAGTATCAAATACAAGGTATGGAGACTCTGGATAGTCCGGAATCTCATTTGTAAAATTTGTGAAATTTCGAGGAAGGTTCTTTTTTATGTCTAATCCAATCATGGTTTTATAGCCTGGGGTGGGCCTCGGCTGCCTCAAGGAGATCCCTCCACTCCTTTCCGCTCAATTCCATGCATCGCCAGTCGTCGATCCCAGGCCAACATCCAGGTCTTGCTTGGCCCAGTTAAATGGTGAAATTATTATAAGTTACATGAAAATGTAATCACTTTATTTGTATATTATTCTCCTCGAGTTTCGAGAGTAACAAAACCTGTCATCGACAGGTAAATTAGCAGGGCTTCGATTTGTAGACCAGAATGTACTTAAAATGGTTTCTTTAAAAAAAATAGAATAACCAATGATGAGTACTTTAGAAAAATATTGATGCCTAAAAATTCATTTAGGTATCGTAGTAAAACAAAAATGGTCGCCATTTTTGAACCTGGTACCACAAACTTTCAAAAAAATGATTTTAAGTACCAAAACACAAAAGAAATCACATACAAAAAAAAAATTATGAGATGTTCAAGCAACTATTTTTTCTTCTTCTTCTTCTTCTTCTTCTTCTCGTGCCCTGTTCGTTTACCGGACGTTGGCTATCATGTTGGCTATGCGAACGTTGTTTACTGCGGCCCGGAAAAGCTCCACAGTAGACTGGCCAAACTGTCTCAAGTTTTTCAGCCATGAAGTCCTCCTTCTTCCAGGGCCCCGACTTCCGACAATCTTTCCCTGCAATATGAGATGCAAGATCTCTGGTATTTCTTTGTATTTCTCTGGATGTCTCATCACATGTCCTAGATATTGAAGTTTTTGGATTTTTAGTGTTTTAATAACTTATTTTTCTTTTTTCATCCGAGCCATAACATAACATGATGTTGACCCAGAATAAATCGACCAGTTATAGGTGAGAGGTTCTATCACTATCGAATCTCGACTCCGTGTGTTTAAAATATTTATAACTTTTGTATATTTTCTACGTTAGTGAGAAAATATTATAGATTAATGACCTTCCATGTGAAATGTTACTTGAACCTGCTGTATGCTGACGTCAAGAATAAAAAAAAAGAAACGGCAAGGAAAGAAAGGATAAACTTCCAGGATATTTTCGATTCTTAATTTGGGCAGGAATCTGCGGCTTAAGTTATGTGGACTAGCTCTGTTACACCCTGTATATATATGTACATATTTATATACCTATATCAAAAACCGCTGAAATCTTAAAGAATTTAAATTAAATTTTGTCCAAATTTTTCAAAACAGTACTGGAACAGCCCTATGAACACCCGAAGACTTCCATACCTACTTTCCCATTAAAATATAATTTCGTCTCTCTGAGACATCTATAATATATTGATTGATTATAAGTATCATCTTATTTCAAAACACGTACCCGATATTAGATCCGTTCCCGCTGATGACCATGAAAAACTTCCCATTATGCGACCCGCTATCCTACCCGAATACATTAACAACATTATGTATTTAGAGTAGTTAATAATTATACCTTATTGTGTGTATAATTGGGACTGCTCCTTTCGAAACAATACAAGTGACAAAGTTACCTACTGTTTGTTTATTACAACGTTTAATTTAGTGTAAATTAAAATCTAAATACTTTGTGTATTTCTTTATCATTTCCAAATCATATACATACACAAGATAAAGAAATCTCGTTCCCACTAATTTCAGCACGATTATATAAGTCTTTATAGCACACCACACAATATTTTAGCCGGCTCCCGACTACAAATCAACACATCCGGTCGCAAGATGTAGGTATCGGTTGATAACTGAAAAATCATATTTAAAATCTTAACCTGCTTAATCTTTCTGTACCATCACTTCCTCAAAGCATCTCCTTTACGTCTGAATTTTGATACGCTGACAAAAGCTTCAGTAAAACCAACTCAGAACAGTTGACCTATAATCCATATTGGTTTTTCATACTCCGAGTACCTTTCGTACGATACTTCCTTCCTTGTTAGAATTGCCCGTCCAAGTATTTTTATACATTCAATAAAATCTGAAAGACCTTTATATTCTCTGGTTAAGTTTTTTTATTCAATATAAAATATGTTCTTTCAATATTTCACGTAACCTTAGACACACTTACACCGTTCGAAAGAACGAATCTTATTTTATCCATCACAACTCGAACTCAAATTTGATATATGTTTTACTAAGAATATCGTTACATTCACTTTTTATGACTATTATTTTGAGACATTAAAATGTTGTTACAGAATGAATGAATGAATACAAGAAATTAAATAAAAAATATTTTTATATAAATGAAAAATCTCCTCTACAACCGAGACCTAAGTGTGTACTCTGTTTGGGGGTATTAACATTTCACGAGTATGATGTAGCATTCTACATCCATGCTATTCTATGGATTCTAGGTCTGGAAGTTAAAAGAATCCATTATCAAAAGGCTGGGGACGTATGAAATGTGACTACATCAACGAATATAAAGAACTTCGGATTTGGCCAGATTACTAAGGTCCAGTTCTTTCAATTTCTCTTTTATTTTAATCCAATAAAAGTATTAATTGGTTAAAGAGAACTAATAACAACTATCGAACAATGGAAAATAGCAACCCTTGAATACATTTTGCGCAATGAAAAATATGATCTTTTATAACTCCTTATATGAGGGAAGACAGAAAATAGTAAAGATGGAGATAGAAAATGATTATCTTGACTCAGAAATCGGTACAATGTTCAAAATGCCGCAAAGAATCGTAGGGGAAGGGCGAGTAGGTTAACATAAGAGCAATTAAATGAATAAATGTTTTTTATAATCGAGTTAAAAGTTAAACATAAAAAGAGATTTAATTTTAAAAATATGTCTTACTTTGCCACAGGGGGCACATTGGTCTCCACTTTTCTAAATAACAATTGCTTTCGAATGATGGGTTTCTAAGTTTTTCCGTTCTTCTCTATTTTTTCCTGTTGACAGGACTATTTCATTTTTAGATTGTTTTTCTAAGCACCCTCGATAGGACTGGTTTATCACTTTACAGTTGTCTGTGAGTGTCAGGATTTCAGTTTCTTGTAGTTTTCTGTGAATAATGTATATGCCCGACATGTTTTTTTTCTGGCAAATGTATACAGTTTACTCATAATTAGTTTCAACGGTCCGGTCCAGGGGCTGCATCTTATACGCTGTATAAGGAGAAAATGATACAAATTTTCAGTGCTTCTGTGGTAACCAATTACAATGCTTATAAATTTTTGTGGGATTCGCTATTGTCCAACAATTAAAAAAAGCTTCATCGCCTCCATTGGTTGTTACCCTACAAAAAATTTACCAGTTGAAGAAAATTTGTCCAATGATCCACAGTTTGACAGTCCAGAAAGATAATTTGTGAGATTTGGTATATGAACGAAAAGCCGTACATTGCAATACGCCAGTTAATATGAATTTTCGTAAATTGACATATTAAACATATAAAAGTAATCCCCGTGCAATATTATTATCACATCACGCCATCACGTCATTTCTCCGCGGGGGGTAGGCAGAGAGGATAGTACACCACACTCCTCTTTCCTGAAACACAACTCTAACCTCATCCACATTCATACATCTTCGCATACAAACTCGACGATTATTGAGGTTTCTAACAGGACAGTCTTTCAGTATCTGATTAATCTGGTCATACCACGTCTTCTGCAATAACCCTGTCTTTCTGGTGCCATCAACACTTGCGTCATATATTTTTCTTATCATTCTTTCCTCATTCATTACCTCAACATGCTCGAACCATCTGAACAATCCTTTTTTCATTCTATCTATTTTTCAAGATCAGCTTTACATTCTTTCCTAACATCTTCATTCTTTACTCTATCATAAATCAGATCTATTAAATCAGCAAAATAAATTATTTTCCACTCGGACACAACATGTTCTAATGTTGACAATCAAAATATTTTTTTCTGACCATAGCTCCAATCGCTAGTGCGGATGTATAATGTTACGATAGTTGGCATTGGCAGTTCCAGTTTTATCACAAAATTGCATACCCATTATGCCCGCTTTGAGCGTACTTCGTAAAACGGCATACTGCAACTTAGCTGATATTCCATACAAGATGACACACGAAGAAGAAAAAGAAAAATTAAATCATTTCAAAATTCTCGAAATTTTACAATTTCTAATTAAGTGCATCTATTTTAGATTTCGATAGAGATACTAAGTAGGTACACGCTGCAGAGGGTCTCGTAATCTAAATTTTGGTTCTAAAAGTTCAATTTACTTTATTCTATGTTCCAAAAATTATCAAAAATGTATTACTGCATTCAATATCGATTCCAAGTGTTAAAAAATTACAAATATACTAAATTATTCAAAATGTTCACAAAACTTATATTATATGTACTTAATTTACATTATATGTGGGATATAAAAGCAAAGGCAGCAATATTCAAAAAAATATTCTGAATGCAGTCATCGAGGATTACTAATATAAAATGTTCATATTTCTAGATTGTATGTATCTATCCCTTCCAAAATCATGTTTTCTATAAAATCTTGAAATCAGAATATTTATAATACATTGGTAATTCTCGATGACTGCGTTGAATTTTTTTGGATATTTCTTTCTTTGCTTTTATACCTCACATACGACATAAAAATGAATAGACGAAATAAATAAATTTAATAAGAAGAAAAGGTTTTAAAAAAGAGTTGGAGGAGCGGGAAAGGGGGTAAAGAGGGGAGCGTATATAAAACAGATATAAGTATTATGAGTGCAAACAACGATCACAAAGGGAAAATGCGAAATTGTAGAGAAGTGTATTATCGTTTAACGATATAACGATAGTCGTAGGTTGGAAGCAATGTAAACTAATGGACCAAAGTGCGTGTGGTGAAGTGTATTTGTTCAAATATTAGCCGTATCCGGTATTGTGGGGGACCCCCGCCGTCGAGACATCTGTTTGCGCCGGATCGGCTCCCCGACACCCCGCTGGAGCGGCTCCCAAATGAGTCAACATTGACAGGGCTGCGCTGGACAAAGGGCTGAACGTCCATTTTGATATTAAGGGGATACCCTCGTATTCCTTCCCAATATTGGGAATTACGAGTCCAAAGTAAACATTTTCACGACAGATTGTAGCCATTGAACTAGCTTCATTTGCTTTTTTTGGAATAATTCAAGCATTTACGTATTTTTCAGACTAGAAATATAACAAAGTACGTGATGAAGAAATAAGAAAAGAATGTAAAGCTAATCTTAGCACGAATATGATTATAAAAAGATAGTTTGCGAACGTAATGAAGAAATTAAGAAAGAATGTAAAGCTGATCTTAGCACGAATATGATTATAAAAGGATGGTTTGCGAACGTGATGAAGAAATTAAGAAAGAATGTAAAGCTGATCTTAGCACGAATATGATTATAAAAGGATGGTTTGCGAACGTGATGAAGAAATTAAGAAAGAATATAAGGCTGATCGTAGCATGAATTGGATTATAAAAAGGTGGTTTGCGAAAGGGAACATGGACGCTTACCAAATAATTGATTAAAACAACGCGACTTGAATCATTTGAGATGTGGATCTATAGAAGAGCTATTCTGTGCCGCAGTAAATAATGTAAATAGCCAACATGATAGCCGATGTCCATTGAACGGATAGGACACAAGAATAAGAAGAGAAAAGAAGGTGGTTTGGTCATATTCTTCTTCTTCTAGTGTTACTGAAGTCAGCGATCATGTTGATTATTAAATTTTCAGCAGCTCAAAATAGTTGGACTATAGATTTTCCAAACCATCACCTTGATTTTTCATCCAAATTTCCTCGGTTTTCCTGAACCACTTCTGCTAGTAATTTTGCCTTGAATAACAAAGGATCTGATATTTTTATTGATATGGAATATTACGAGTTCCACGTTTTTATTGCATAAAATATTTCTTATTCCTTTTACACCTTGGTCTCGTTGAATGAATAAATGAGAATAGAATAGCAAGAATAATATGTGACGCGAGTTTTGATGGCGTAAGAAATAAAAGACAGGGAGAGACTTCATACGATCGAATAAACTAGATACTGAATATGGTCTCGTTGGGACCTCAACAATAGACGAGATTGCACGAGAAAACATATTTTTACAATATGCTAAAATCAAGGGGAACAGCACATATTCGAGTTCTTTTTAAATCTGGAGAGTTTTGTAATTATTTAGAGGTTGATGTCACACACGGAAACATACCAGAAACTTTTAGAAAATCTAGAGTATAAATAAATATGCACGTAAGACGCGCGGTGAAACAGTTTTGCAATTACACAGAAACTCGGAGAAAGCGGGCGAATTAATTAAATCAGTGTGCGTAATTGTGACATACTGGGCATATAATCAGTCACAAGAAACATACTGGGCGTTCGAGAAGTCTTTGTAGTGATCAGAGCGAAACGAACGAGTGAATTAGAATTTTTCAGAACAAGCGAAAGATTCTCTCGGAAGAATTTGTGAGTAAAAAAATATTTATTTATTTCTAATGTTTTTGTCTCGTACCGCCGTGGTTCCGTGATAGCATGAATATGAATGAGGTGAGAGCTTTGTTTGTGTATATCTTTGCCTCTCCCCGCGTAATGTAAGTGAGCGAACTTGATTATATTATGATTAAAAAATGACTCATATTTTGTCTGATGTCAATTAAGACCAACAGGAATCAGGATCTTGAAAAGGTAAAAATTAAGATAGAGCCAACATGTCCTTAGATCCAGGACCAGAGAATAATAACTCGTAATGGGAATCAACGGTGGAAAATCCTCCGGAAAGCCAATACCTGGGTAGTAGAATCATGTAGCATCGGTAGAAAGTAAAATAAATAACGATGGTGATGGATTCGTGATTTTTTTATATAATAATTACTGCCATAGCACAAACTTCAATCATCGAATCCATCGAAGTTTAAGCGGGTAACATAAAATATTTTGAAAGCTATGAGTCGAAGATCAGAATTTCAGGTCTGGTACTCTTATGTTCTTCTTATGTATGCGGATGACCTCTATATATTCCATTTCACAAATCGTACCCATGATTGCTTTAAGTTCCAAAAAGATCTTGAAATATTAAACTAGAAGTGTATAAAAACCAAAATTGAAACGAACGTCAAAAAGTGTCGTGTAATAAGTTTTATATATATATATATATATAAATAGTAATATAAATATATAATATAGGAATAGAATAAAAGTGGAATACGCTTAGTCGCTGAGTGGTCAACCCGTTCCATAATGGCCGCAAATCGAAGGACCTTCGATTGACGTTTCGCCCACACATTAAAAATACTGTCAACAAATCGAAAAGGATATTAGGTTTCATAACTAGGGTCGCAAAACCATTTAGAAATATAAAAAGTTTCAGATTTCTCTATGTATCCTTAGCTCATAGCATACTAGAATATGGCTCCCCAATTTTGTGCCATCATTACTCAATATATTTTACAATAGGTAGGTAATCTTTTCTTATCTGCTGAAAATATTTCATAAAAATGTCTTCATTCAGAGCAGTTTTAAGAAAAGATTAGAAACAAACATTGCATCATTAAAGAAACAGATTAAAAAGTCTTAACACATGACGCAATATTTCTGATATTATGTATTTATGCACAATTGTTAAGGCAATCATCTGGCAATGTGAACGAAATTCTTCGGCTACGACCACTTTTTCTCACAGCATCTCTTGCATTCTATGTTACATTTTTGTACGTATTTATTTACGTTCTGTATTTAATTAAAATTTTCTTCATTAGGTTCCATATATTTTAAATACAAATATCTCTTTTATAATTTCACAAACTTGTAAATTAAATTAAAATGAATCAAAACTGCATATTATGAATAATAATTTAATTAATTAAAAGTATTCGTTTACTTTGCAATATTATTTGAAAAAAATCATGCCTACGTCCATAAAGTTATGTAAAGCGCATAAAGCAATTTTTTTCAGTTTTATAACGTCGTTAGGTGATGTCATTTGTTTAGTAATTTATTAGTTGATTATATAATTTAGTTATTTAGTACCAAATCATTAAAGAAACGTGAAACTTTCAGACTCTAAACATTAAGGCTATCACAATATCATCTTTATACTTTATAATCCGATTCACGACTGTATAAATTGTACCATGATAATGACAAATAAATTGGACATATTCTCATTATTGGTTAATGTTCAATTTTTTTATTTTATTTTCTCTACTAGCACAACGGCGGCCCGATAACGTCGCGGAATATTTTCTAAATTTGAATTACTCCGTCGGTATACATAATAGGTACTTCACTACGAATGTCGAAAATCTAAATTGACTGACAAATGTTTTTAGAATTTAATCTTCAAAGCATGAAGTGTCTTATCAAAGCTCAAAACATCTGACATTTTAGAAATATATTAAATTACTGTAAGTTTAGTGATATGTTAAATGTTTTAATTCGTCTTTAATTGTTGTTATATTTTACAAAGAAAGGGAGTATAATAAAAACTTTTTTACGGGTTACTTTTTTATTTTGTAAATAGATCGTCAGATTTCTTATTAATTGATGTCTTAGCAAGATAATTTATGTAACTAGCCAGCTTGTGATTAGAAACCGCACCTAATGATAAGATAAGAATTATTGGATAAGATGTGAGTTATTTAATGACAATTTATTTATTTTATTTTAGGGACATGGTTTCTCTCGTTTATTTGCAATATATTGCAAATATTTGCAAATTACTTAATATGTAAGGGATATTCCATTAATATTATATTTACATTCCAGTAAACAATAACTGAAATGCAAAACGAGCGATTTCCAATAATATTTTAAATTACATTTCATTCTCATCGCTTCATCATTGAATTGACGCAATATCCGACATCTTTGAGTTATTTATTACGTCAATTTTGACGCTTTCGTCATTTTAATGAAATATGATAGTATTAGCAGAGTAAATGGTCTCTTTTATATTGTTGTCGTATATTAATAATAATAATGGATAATTTCTATAGCCATTTTCGTAAAAAAATATCTCAAGGGCGCTTGATATATTATATTGTTACCTGACTTTAAATATTTTTGACGACTTTGAAAAAACATCAGTTGTTAATTGTAAAAAAAAGACAATTAACCTGGTGCGAGAGTTGTGTCAAAGACGTTTAGGTTCAAATTTTTATGGTGAATAAAAAATCATCATGCTTTTCCACTTAATTTAAGTTATATATTTTTTATTAATCAAAAATATATTATAGATGTTTCACAGAGCCGAAGCTATTTCTATATGTGGGAAAGTATGTATAGGTGTCCAATATATGTGTCCTCCCATAACCATGAACGTCAGCTCTTTTATGGAGAGTAATACGATTTTATTGTATGAATGATCTTTGTATTTCAAGTAATTTTGTACCCTGATATGTTATAATAAATGAATAAAAAAAATAAAAAAATTACGATCTTGGCCGGCTTACGTACACAATGCAACGTTCACGATTCCACCCAAGAACAACCGCACACATCTAAAGATTTTTTTTAATTTGTATAATGTCATTAATTTTTTTCTTGTTTTTTAATAATGGTTGCAATGTTTTGAACTGTAATGATTTAATGATAAAATAAATAAAATAATAGTATACAGGGTGCACCAGAGCTAGTCTGTAATACTTTACAGGTGGATTCGTGCCTCGATTAAGAGTCTAAAATGTTCAAGCAAGCACGAATATCAATAGTTATGGAGTTATGCAATATCCAAGTTTGCATTTTCATCAATATTTCTGACCTAGTTTTACAAAACGTTGAAGTATAAGAATAAAAACCCTGAAAAAAATCCAATTGGAATTGGAAGATTTAAATAACAAACCACACCAGTATCACCACTACAATAGTGGTGATAGTTTGACAATACTATGGTTGGGGTATATAGTGTTGTGTACGTAGTAGTGTAGTGTTGGTCCTGACGAAGAGACGGGTACATCTCGAAACCGGTAGACCGTAAATCTGGTAGTGGTTTTTACCAAGTTTACTAACATTATGTTGCTTGTAATAAGTCCTTCATTTCAATTTTAGTTTGTGAAGAAATAGATACCTGTGGATAGTTTGTCAGTGTTTTGTTTTATCTGAATTATAATATTTTTTTAATATCTGCGACAAGATCACTTAAGATAACTTTGCCAAGATAACATACATAATTATTTTTTCTGAAAACTTTGATATAACACGATATAACTGAAAAAGTGCAAATTGATTCAGTCAGCACGTTCAGGCCACCGGCATTACTCGGAATTGAAACCATGACACTGCGCCGCACGTGTCCACCCCCTTCCGCGTCGTGCCTTTATTTAGGAAAAACCTTAATAAAAAGGACGCAGGCTTGGGTACTGAAAAATATGTGTGCAGAATACGTTTAGGAATCTTTTATATCCTTGGTGTAACATCCTTCAAGTATTTTTCTTCATATCCAAACATCCTCGATCGGTTTTTGTACAAGTATTTAGCAAACAAAACTAACTATCTAACTAACCATCACGCCGTTTCTCCGCGGGGGTAGGCACAGAGGATAGAATGCCATATTCTTCTATCTTGGCACACCACTTATGCTTTGACTACATTCATACATCTTTTCATACAAGCTCTACGGTTGTTGAGGCTTTTACCAGAGTCATCCTCCAATACTTGTCATATAAAGTTAAATATATAACTGAAAATTTATAATAAAAAATAATTATTAATTTAAATCTAGAAAAAAATATTGTCCAATAACTGAAAAATTTCAAAAAACTTAGAATAACAACATTTTGAAGAGCTGTTGAGTTACAATGACTTAAGTTTGGACTTAAGGAACCTTTGAAAAAATCGATTTTTAAATTTTTGCATTTCTTAAGACTTGGTCTTAAGAATATCTGATGAAAATTTCAAGCTAAAATTCAAAAAAAAAAGTTATTACTGATAATAGTGACATCTTTTTGTTTGTTTTCATATATTGCTCAATTTTCAAACGCGTTTTACAAGAAACCTTGTTTTGAAAATCGGTGACCAAAATATCTCTGCAACCACTGAACCGATCAACTTGAAATTTATAATGGTTATTTTATAGATAGTTAGCTGTGCCCGCGCGGCTTCGCACGCGTAGATTTTTAGTACACTGTTTGGATAGTCATAGAACTTTCGCGAACCTTCTAGAACATTTTCCTTCCAGAACTTTCAAGAAATTTATTGAATGTACAGGAACCTTCAAGACACACCGACACATTCTGCCACTCAGTTTAGAACCTCATAAAACTTTCGGGAATTTTCTAGAACCTTCTCCTTCCAGAACTTTCTAGAGCAGATTTTTCCGGAACCTTCTAGACTCACCGACACAGTCAGCGCGCCTATTTTGAAACAATCTGAAGCATTTTCGGCCTTCCCATAACAAAACAATGTGCTAGAAAGCACATTTTTGTCACCCACTCTCACCTACGCATAGCCACCCCCACCAAACTCGCATATTTTCGATGTGACACCAAGGGCTATCCACCACCATCACCGGTGAGTGGTTGTGGCTGGTTGTGGAGAAAACTTGGCGGGTAGGGAAACACAGGTTTCGTTTTAGTGTTTTTTTAAGACATAAATTGTAAGTTAACAAACTGACTGAATTTGCTATAATTTTATTAAATTTAAGATAAAAATTTCATAAAAAAAGATCTCATGAGTCCATACAGTCACATAAGGCCTACAAAGTAGAGTAATTTTCTTCATTTTTAAAGCATAGTAGGTTTGAAAATTTATTAATCGATTAAATATTTAAGTTTGGAACCTGATGAATAAATTTCAATAAGATATCTTACCATTAAAATATGTCATAAAAACCGCAAGAGAAAATGTAACAAAAATGCTCATTGCCGGACGATCGCCTTAAAGTACTTCAGTGAACAATTCACAAAAAATATCAAAATTAGACGTTTGGTTTCATGATTTAAAACGTTATTTGTTCGTTTTAAAAAATATTTACTAGTATTTAATACATACAACAATAATATTTTGCAGTGTTTGAAGAAGAAATAATTTTATCGTTTTGTTCTTTTAAATCCACTTGATGACTAATTGAGGTATAAGATTTAATTTATTAAATGACGTCTAAAAAGTTTACGTTTACTTACATCCATGTTCAAGTCCGCAAACTCAAAGAGAATCATCCATTTGGAACACAATTTCTTGTCTCATTGCTTCCGAACGCCGTTTGTGCTATTCATAGTTTGAGTTCTATTATGATACTTTCGGTAAAATGGAAAACATTTAAATACAAGGAGGCATTACAAAGCATCGCGGTGGAGGTAAGACGCGAAGTTAATATCTCCACTGCTGTAGTGGTTTCCAGTGAACTGATTTAAGAAAATCAAATGACGTTCAACTAGACCTTAATAAGTTCAAATACGTAATAATGAAACTCAACATACTTAGAACGCGCACATCTATGTATCTATACCTATAAAACTCAACGTCTGTCTGTCTGTTCTCTATACAAATTTACATCGTTTATCCGATTCAAATTTTTCATACTTATGCTTTAGGACCCGGCGGTTAACATAGGCGATTTCCCCCTATTATATTACCCCTTCCCCTACCCCTGATATATTTTCGATGCAAATCTGTACCTTCTGACCGGTCGGACTCAAAATTTGGAAACTTATTATTTAGGACCCGGCAGGTAACATAGGCGACATTTCCCCCTTTTTTTATGCCTTCCCTTCCCCCTGATATATTTTCGATGCAAATCTGTACCGTTCTACCGATCAGACTCAAGGTTTGGAAACTTATTCTTTAGGACCCGGCGGGAAATACAGGTGACATTTCCTTCCTCTCTTTTTACCCTTCCTCTCCCCCTGATATATTTTCGATGCAAATCTATACCGTTTGAATCGAACTATTGTTTTCCCCACAAATTTATTTTAGACTTGATCCTTAACCCGTGCAACGCCGGATGCGAACAGCTAGTGCACCAATAAATAAATTAATTAATCAATTAATAATTATCCCACTGTATACATTTAAAGATATTATCAATAAATAAGAAGTTTGAGAATCACATTCGAATTTTAACACTGATTTATTACGCGTAGATACTCTGTCGTCAAAATGTTAGTGCTTTCTATAGACCAAAAATTATAAAACGACAATTTGTAATATTAATCCGTAGAGAATAACCGCGCAATTTCATGATGTAACAGTGGAATGGGAACATGCAGTGAAACTGCTGCACGGGATGTTTTTTTAGAGGTAGGTATTGAACTTTAAAATTAAATAAAACACATATAAATCTTAGTAATTGCGATGGTGTTGTCTTTATGGGAGAGATGAATTTATGCCATTAGTGTCTAAATATGTTTGCGACACCGCGATTTTCAAAGTAAATTTGCACAATTCAAGAAATTCTATTCATGGTGAAATGGCAAACCAAATCAGCTGTCAGCTATCAAATCGACTATCGTAGGAAATGGTGTTGCCAATTCGAAAAAAAACTGTAAAATCCTATATTTAAACACTAATGGCATCAAATTATCTTTCCAATAAAGCCAAGACCAGTACCATGATTTTTATGTTTTATTTTATTTTAAAGTTCTACACCTCTTACAAAAATATATTCTCACATATTTAACAGTAAATAGTTGCGGATATTTTATACGAACCGTATGTTTTTTAGAGAAACGATTATCGACGTTTCGTTGAATGCTTATTCAACGTCATCAGGAGGACGACCTTTACCCGCGGAGGTAGAGGGCGGACTGATTACTGCTTTCGAGGCTGCAAATTATGTGCACTTTGTTGTGGAGTGTTCACTTCTTCTACAATAGAGATCGCCAGTGTGCAATATGTACTAGTTACGTCGGCGGACTTTACTGCGACGTCTCTCAAGGGTTGAATCAATGTCGTAAGAACAGGGCGCCAAATACTTGATATGTTTGTAACTGTCATCTCTATTAAAATTGGGATGTTTGTACATTTCAATGAATTGCATCACTGATTTGGGTATAAGATGCGGTTCTGTTGATGAGATTTTTGTCTTGTCAAATCTGATGAAGTGACAGAGATTCCCTTTGGATGCATGTTCGTAGATTGCCGATATATTGGAGTTGTTATTTTTAATTGCTCCAATATGTTCCTTCAATCGTGTAGTGATATTGCGTTTGGTTTGTCCTATGTAGAACGCTCCACAATCGCATGGCACTCTGTATACACCTGGAGACTCGAACGGTGTGTTATCTTTTATGCTACCTAACATACGAGATCGAACGATGGGGGCTGAAAACTGTTTTTGTATTTAATTTCAACAACACCCGGCTTATTTTGTTAGTAAGACCTCTGATGTAAGGTAACTACGTTTAATTTCTTGGAACATCGCATATGATAGATCGTTTTCTTGATGTCCGGACGTTCGGAGAGTATTCATTAGCTATGAGTGCATTCTGCCCTGTTTTTCTTTCAGAGGCAATGTTTTCTTTGACGCAAATTTTGTTATTAATGCTGTGGGGACCGATCTCAGTTGCGCTGGATGGTGAGGGGATGTTTTGTGCAGGTACCTGTTCGTGTGTGTCGGTTTTCTGTATACAGTTGAAAAGGATGAAAAATTAGCATTCTTAGACGTTCAAATGCAACGAAGAGAGGATGGCATTCTGGGACACACTGTTTACAGAAAACCGACACACACAAACAGGTACCTACATAAAACCTCACATCACCAACCAGCGCAACTGAGGTCGATCCCCACAGCATTAATAACACGTATATAACAGCATTAATAACAATAATAATACTAATTCTATGAAATTAATGTCAGTTTTATTCCAATACATAAATATGTCAAACAACCGTAATACAAACCTTAAATCTTTATCTACTTACTTGAGAAAGGAAGATTTAATATTCGAAATTGGGAGAAACGCCGAAGAAGCACTTTATAAAATTAATTAAATCAATATGAAAGGACCCTTGGAGTTCTATTGCAAAAATTGCTTTTGTATAGTGGGGAATTATGCATAATCAGTCTAATCTATTGAAGTAACTTATAAAGATGGAAAAGTAATATTACTATTCAAAATCACTATACCTTAAAGTATACTTTCTCCTTTCTCACCTCGCATCTTACGAGATCTTAAACCCATACTTATGTTTGCCAGTGGTACTTCAACGATGAATAATAGAAAGGGAAAAGGATTGAACGTAGTGGGAATAACATTGTCGAATATGCAAAGTATACATGAAGACTATAGAAAATGTATGTGAAGAATTGTTCAGAATTTCAAGAGCGAATTGGAAACGTAAGAAACATGAATAATGGATGAGATAAAGAAATGATTTACTTTCATCGTTCCGTCATATATATGCAGAGCCAATGTACATATTTTTATACAATTAACGATATAAATACATATAAATGTTACAAATTAATTATAATACCACTATTAAAATTATCTTTGAACAAAAATATTAAACTTGTACAAAATAAATTTATTTTTTAATATTGATTATAAAAACGTTGTGGTCACTCTTCAAATATCCAAAAATCTTCCACCTTACAAAAAACATGTATTTTACATAAATAATAATATTGAAGAGCTTCTCACAATTTCAATAGATAAATTAATAACTAAGATTATATTGCTTTGTATATTAGAAAAGTCTATCTTTTATCTATAAAAAAAGCAAAGTCTATCTTATATCTATAAAAAAAAAGATTTATAAAAATTTCAATGCCAGACTCAAGGAGCATTTGATATATTTTAATAATCATTTCCTTATCCTTTAATGGAAAATTGTCGTACTTTGCAGGAACAGAATATTGGTCTTACACTTGATAATTATAAATCATAGAAAAATACCTAAAATAAAAAAAAAAATACTTTTTCAAATAGGTACCTATAAATATAAAAGTTGTGTGTTTGTCTTGTTACGGTGGGTAGCTTCCAATAAAATTTGGTGTAAAATTATAGCTTTTATTGGGATAACATATACAATATAAAGTAGATACTATGGCGCACGGGCCGTATTACGCGGTGGTTCGAATCAGTCTCCTTTTACGCCGACCCAGCAGGCCTTGCGTGCTCTTTCTCGCTCCCTCTCTAATTCGCTCTCTTTCACGCATTCCACAGCCACTACAATAAATAGCCAACTAAATTTATTCAGTCCGATCCTAAATATGTTTTCAATTTTTCCAATGATTCTACCATATTATTTCATCATAAGTATAAACTTTTATCAGGAGCTAAATTTCTCTTAATAAAAAACATGCGAATAAAATATAAAAATTGTATGTTTAATAGTTTTATATCACCGACATCAAAGGTATTTTTTTCCGGTTAATTTTAATAAAATAACTCGTGTGGTTTAACGCAAATATAAATACAAATTTTGTTTTGAGCACATTCCTGATAATATTTATCTACCAACTGTAAAGTAAAAGTACATTATGTCAAATTAATAAAATGAACATGGCATTGGACATATCTAAAAAGTACAAAAGGGTAAAATATCAGTGGCTGTTATTAAAAAACCAATTAGTGCGTGTATAGCGCAAATTGTTGATGAGTTGTGAAAGAAGCGACTGTCACTGTATTTAAAACATTAAATCAGACGACAGAAATGTCAAACACTACAATGCTTTATTTAAACTAACAGGCTCAATTTAATTAGTATTCGAGTCAAAATTGAATTATAAATACGCACGGGTTATAACATAATATGATTCGAAGCCATTAAACCTGCCTCCTATAACTAAACATATTATTTTGGGCTGCTCGGTCGGGAGATGATTAACATAAAAGATGAATCTGCAATTATGCTCGCAACTGAAATGAAGTCGACAAAATTACTGAAATAATATTGATTCTACTTATTGGATCTCTTGCTTCCTGAACTTTGTTTAGTGCAACGTGAAGCAAAGACTTGTGTCTCTGACTTGATCTGTTCATCTTGTTGGAGATCAGCCTCCATCCGTGTGCATGCTAAGAAATCATCAATTTATTCAGGTAGTCACCATCTATTTTAGTAACTAGCCCAAAGTACGAAAAGTGTGTGCTTCAGTACGAAGTTCATGAACAATAGAGCCATTTGTTTGTCTCGCTGATCACGATACTCGTGAAGCATCTTTGTTTTATTCCAACTCAGGATCCATTTAACTTATAGAGCGGTTCAAATTTTGATCACTTTTCATCCGCCATTTCTTCCGAAAATTCTACGTAGATAAAAGCGCTGACCTATTCGTAGTCATCAAAAATGTTAGTTCTTGGTATTTGATTGAAGCTTTCTACTGGTCTAAATTTGATGATAATCAGCAACGTAACATCTGCAAATCGAAAGTTGAAGGCCTTCTGCGCAGTGTTTAAAACCCTCCTTACCATCCTCCATGTCCATGAAACAAACAAAACTATATTAACAGTTTTCCGTATCACTAGTCAACAAAAAAAAGCTAAAGAATATGGTAAAAGTGCGCGGTTATTGTGTAAAACAATGTAATTCTATCATATATTTAGGTTTGATGACTTTTCAAATATGAATAATGAATATTATAAATTATTCATTGTTATTGGGGGTATTATTTCTAGTGATAATACCGATTTATATCCCGGCTGATAAGCATTTTTTTTATTTAAACTGGTTGGTTGTACCTGACGTAAAAGTAAGTCTCTAGAGATCTAGAGCGTCCCAATACGCCTAATGGATGCTCGTTATATTTAAAGAATGTTTTATTCAAAGATCAACAGAATGCGGAAATAAACGGTGAGAAGTTAACGTGATAAAATGGAAATAATTTTGAAAAAAAATTATTTGTTTAAAAGTTGATTTTTACAAAAAACGACAACATTCAAACGTGTGTACGTACATAAGTGTGATACGTACAGTCATCTAATTTTGTTTGGATTTAATTTCGTTTGTATATTTACGTCAAATTGAAAATTTAATTATTACTAAAACCTATTTATTTTAAATCTATATTAAATCTGATATATTTGTACTACTTTTGATTAATTGTCAAAACAAAAATCTATACCTATAAAACGCAATATTTCTATATCTATCTGTTCTCTATACAAATCTAAACCGTTTGATCGATGTAAGCCAAATTTTGCATACTTATTTTTTAGGGCCCTGCCTGTAACTTTGGCGACCAACCCCTCTCTACGATATATTTACTGTACATATCTATACCGTTTGACCGATGTGACCCAAATTTCGCTTATTTATGTTTTAGGACCCAGCAGGCTACATTTCCCTCCTGAATATCCCATCTATCCCAGCCTAGATTAAATGGAAACATTGTTTTTAGTATAGGCTTTGCAAAACGAACTTATTTTAACCTTAATCCTTAACCCATGCAATGCCGGGTATATTATAAATTACAAAAAAAAACTGAAATTTTAAGTAGGCCTTTGGTCTCATAAATTAATAACTCATGGGGAAAATGATATGGGTACCCCTAAAGGAAGCTACAGCTGCACCAATACTGATAAGTGAACAGTGACCTACAGAGGATTTACCCGAAACCAAGCAGAAGAGCCTGGGGCTACACTTACAAAATATCAGCCTCTTGAGGATATCTCCTTATGACCCGACGCCTAGCAAATAAGGGTGTGCACAACAACGGACGAGACGAGTGGGGCGTGGATCGGGAATCTCAGGCCTATCCAATGAACGATGGAAACTTTTGAACAAATATAACTATCCGCCGAGTTACCCGCGAATATTATACCCGTTATTATAATAATTCCAGGTAAAACGGCGCCCAACGTGGGGCCAAATACGGATGAATCACGTGAAAAGATCGAAGAGGTATAGAGAAAGTATTTATATCCACAGTAAGTATTCACGAACGATCAATATCAAGTTATCAATTAACACATGCATGAAAATAACTATCCGTTCTCAATTGCATTATACTCGTAAAATTTCATTTTGCTAAATAATTAACATAATTCAGGATTTTAACTGATTTCCATATAAAATTATAATTTAAAATAAAATAATATTTTTTTAATGCGCTTCCTGTGTTCTAGGTATTGTAAAAACGGATTTGTTAATATTCCTCATATACTCATATATTGAGAATTACATATATAACAATTCCATTGAGCAATAAATATGCTTTCAATTTCATTGCAATAAAAAAAAATGGTTCATTATTTTCGCAATGTGTACAGCCTGCTTCTAATACAATTTCTCATGTGACAATTTAATTGTAATATCTTTTCTATCTCGGGACGGAGACATGCTGCAGAATAGCCCAGAAAACTCTTCACATATGTTACTGAAAAATTATAATATAATATTAATGCGATCCTCGTACGTTATTCCGTTGACCTTTATCAAGAAAACTTTTCGCCGAAAAGGTAAACTTTTGCGTGGGTTATATAAATTTAATCACAATTTTGTGAAAACCTTCAGCAACCTGATACATTGCCGACAACTTAAAGCATTTTCTTAGAACCCCGCGACGCGCTTGATTCTACCTTTTAAAAAAAAATTTACATTATTTTTGCGGATTTTAGACCACCAACTTGATAGTCCAGAATGTTCTTAGGTTTTCACAGCCACTCAGAATCTTCAAGTTTGTGTTTACTGGGGTATTATGCCGTGTTGTTACGAGCTTTCGGGCCGACGTTTCGGATCCCATTGCAGGGTCCATCATCAGGGCTGATGTGTTGTCTTGAATGTTGGTGTTGTGGTTAAGTATCGGCTTGCAATACCGTGCCGAAGTCATGATGTGTTGTATTGTGTTGTATGTATGATTCATCTGTTGTCTGATCACTATCTCTGCGGAGTCTGCGACGAGAATGACTTTGAAGCGCCGGATACCAAGATGTTTTTAATTTGAGACCATCATCTCTATTAATGTTTATCGGATGCTTGTAGATTTCTAGTGCTTCCTTGATAAGACGCGCATGGTGACTCTTAGGCTTTCCAAGGATTTTCGGTTCTTGATAGTTCGATGAAAACCATTGTTAGCCCACAGGCAATTGAATAACGACATAATCTAAATATGTTTTATTATTTCCTAGACGTTCTTTCTATTCATGAGTTGATAATGTTCTTGTTTTTAAATAGGATAGTTGTACTTGATTGTACTTGTTGTTCCTAAAATCTCTAATAAGTACAGGACAAGGACACAGAAGAAGGAAGAAGAAGGACGCTGAAGAGTAAATTACCTGGATCCTTACGCGCTAATGCGCGCACTCCAAACTTCGACTCCAATAAGCGAATATGGATAAGCGGCTTTTATTAAATGTATCGCTTACCTATAAACTTTATCTAATGTTATGTTATCTAATGTCTAAGACACAAAAGTTTTCCATTCTTCTTCTATTTATGTTTTTTTCTTATTCTTTTAAAATTTGACTCTTCATTTTTGCCTGCATAGCAGTTGCATTTAAATATTGTATGTGCAGTAATGTTTTTTTGTATATATCTATGTAATATGTTTTTATTTGTTATCATTTATTGTTAGTTTATTTGTAATACGCAGGCAAGCATCGTGTAAAACGCTGTGTAGGTGTTGTTTTTTATAAGATTTTGTAAATAAAATAAATTAATAAAAATTCCTACCTATAAAAATATACATCTAACAAGATTTGATTTGTCAGGACTCAACTTTGAATTAAAAATAAGAAGCTGTCATTGTTTGAAAATGACTTTTAAATGTAACATAGCTCCCTTCTTGACCATATTATTAGCCCCGCCTCGCAAACCAACCCCTTCCCACCACTCCACTCCCACACCAGACCCAACAAGTAGTCATTAGTCTTAAGATTTAGTTTAGTTTATATCTGAAGATGACGCAGTAAGCGTCGAAAACGTTATAATTAAAACTTTTTTAATTAAACTATTATAGTGAGAAGAAAACAACGTTGTTATTTGTAATTTCTTAAAAATATAAATCAAAATTTAATATATTGCCTAAAAAAATATGTAATACAAAATTAATCTATAAAATAATACACACTATAGGGATTCATTTTATGAAGATAAGAGAGAGAAATAAGACATTGGATTGTGTCCAATGAGATAATTATCGTAACCAGATCTATAGAGAAAAATAGTGAGAAGATCACGTGAGGTAGTAGACCGAGGATTCCAAGTCGTTTGTATAATGAAATGACGTCCCTTTTAGTGGCTTGAATAAATTTAAGAGGGTTTGTAATGGTAGTGCCGAGTTTAGAATCAGTCCGGTACAGCCTTCGTGCTAATTCTGGGAGCTTTTTCATTATTTTGTCTTTAGCAATCAGTTTCAAATTAAACAATGTATTTTAGTTGTTTTAGAATTGAATGAACAAGACATATTTATTCAGCGGTTATATCGCGCTTTAATTAAGTAAGGAAAAATACAAATTCAAACCAATTTTCAATTAATTATGATACGATTATTATTTTAAGGAGACCGACATAAAAGATCGGTGGAAATAAATTGTATAATTTTTTTTGCATACTTCATTACTTATTACATATTAAATATTTACTCTAAATTGTCCTGTTTTAAATTCACAAATATATTCATCATTATTATTTAATAGTATATAGTTGATAAAACGAATTCCAAATAATCAAGAATGGTTGAGTTTTTATAAAAATAAAAACGGAAATTATTTTTAAAAATTTAAATAAAATAAATGCTATAATTATTAAAACACTTGCATGCTCTATTGTGCGTAATTTTTCTGTATCAATCCAGCGGTAATTTTTCTCTTGAATTGGTGCAAATCAGTTTCCCCAAAAAAGTGGTAGGTAAGAATCAACCTCAATGTCATTATCGAGCAGAGTAAGATCCTGAGAATGTTGAGAAAAAACAATTCGCCCGAAAGTCAACTTCCAAGTATTCTTCTTACTAAAAATACCTGGGAAGCAAAATATCAAAATGAGACATTGATGGTTCTTACACTTGATTAAAAAATATATTCTATCTTGCTTTCAAAGGCATATTCAGATAAAGGCTCTAGAGCTTATCAAATTCAAATGCCACAAAATAAGGTGATCGTTTAGTCAGTAGTATTATATGGATAACCTGGTACCTCAAGGAGAAACAATCAAAGGTGTTATAACGAGATTATGCACTATCAATATCTCACAAATACTCCACAATACACTGGAACAATCTGGAATCGCCTGACACATTCTCGTGAACGTGAAAAAATTTCTTGAAGCATCACGAAGCCAACTCGTTTTCTATACAAAGGGGAAGCTAGTGCTGCGCGAAACAGTCATTGTTTGACAAGTGCGACATAGGAACACGAAATAACCAGCGATAAAATCAGTGAGAACAGTGCATGTAATCCAAGTGACAGATATCGAACGAAGTACCTACGTGCGAAAATTGAGCGAAATATTCTCGATAGTAATCAGTGCAATGGAAAGAGCGAAATAAAAGGTGTTAACGGACAAGTGACTAGAGATAATTAATGCGAATTATTAATTTAGTGAGTAGATTAACAGTGCTCTAGTTTAATTCGTGTCCAGTGACTTTGCGTCATAAATGAAAGTTTAAATTGTTTTAGTATTGCATTTGCTTCCCATGGCCACGTCCTCTTACAGTATCAAGAATGCATTTTTTGACAGGAAAGTAAATACATAATATTTTATCAAAGCAATGGTAAAAATGTGATCTCAGAACACTCATATATATTTAATTAATATTCTGTCAACGAATGGAAATTGAATTAGATTTCTTTTCTCCTTTTCGCATTACAAAATTGGATTGCTTTCAATGTTGTTGTTACTGTGGTGTACCATAGAAATAAAAAAGACAACGAACAAAGATCCGAGACTCTGACGGGAATAGGAAAAACTTCGTGTATACTCTTCACCCACTGGGCACACGCTGTTGTTCTTTAGAAGGAACGAATGTAGGGCAGTTTTAAAAATATATATTTTCGACAAATAAATAGAGCGTTTCCGTATTGTTACTACACATAAGCTTGAAATAATTATTGGTGATTATTATAATGTTGTATTATGAATATTTATACATATTTAAAGTAATTATAGTTTTTTTATTGTCCATCATCATATTTATCCCCTTGTTTTAGATGGATCGGAAAACCCAAGACATGATGCCTGTACCCTGTCTAATGCCATTTCAGTACTTTCTGATCGATCGAGACCCAAACTGTCTTCATACTGTCTTTGATGCTGTTTTTCCCAGCTTAGTTTGGGGCGAACCATTTAATGACTTCCATCCACACTTACAAGTTGTACAAATATTGTTGTGTTTTAAAGTATTTCTAAGACGTATCCGAACCACTTTGATAGAGATTTTTTTGTATAAATAGAGGCTCCTTGAGGAGGGTCTCCCTTATCTTGGTTCTCTTATTTTTAAGATAAATAATTTCTCTAACGTGGATTCTTGATATCTCCACTGAGACACTATGTAAGAATCCATATTTGGTGAACATGTCCTAAAATGGAGTTGCACACAGTTTTAAACATACTTTGGTCTCGACATTAATCTCAGATTAATTTATAGCCGCACCGTAAATGGAACATAAAACACTACTAGCAGCCACGATTTCTCTCTCCATCTCACCTTCCTCTCTCTCTCTCTCCCACCGCTAGAGAATCCCTACTTTATTTTCTAGTCATTGTATGATAATATATATAACGTTATTTTTATTTATTGTACGGTCCTATATTGTATTACACTATTGTTTTGTATTACATTAAATTAGTTTATGTATAACGTGATATTAAACTTAGAGATAAACTGGCTTATATTTTCTCTCACCGTTTTGTAAGTTTTTGATTTTATTGTGTGTTAAAAAATAAATTATTCATAAATACACACACATATTGGTTATCATGTTTACAGGTCTATTCGAAGGAAATTGTACTACTCAGTTCTCGATCAAACTTATGTACACATCTCTCTCTAAGAGCATTTAACGTATGTTACGGAATCACTTAATTACTTATGTATTTAAAATGTATTGTTTTAAGTAAGAAATTAAATTTGTTATGGAATTAAAATTATAACTTTATGAAAGCAATAATTCAATTTATACAGAGTATATTGCTGGAGCCAGACATACGAGTATATGTAGTTTGTAACGCATTTAATGGTAGATAGATCAAAGATGGCAAAACCATATTATTACATGCTATGTACACACCCAGGCGCATGTCAGACCTATTGATTAACGTATATTGTCCTAAAGAAGGCTATGTAATAATTCAACAAATCATCAAATATTAATATACTAACTGTAACAAGTCAAAAATGACGGTTCTTTTACATGCGTGTTCTTAAAGAATAAGTATTTACTTATTTGTAGCCGACACCCATGAAATAATAGGTAATAAGGGCTTTTATCAATATATTTGAACACTTCTTTTATATTTCCCCGGCAGCCAATGGCGCCTAAAATATAATTAAATAATTAATAAAATAGACATCAAAATAAAAAATTTAAAAAATGAGAAAAAATTTCCGGTATCAGGAATCGAACCCGAGTCCCCTGGGCGGAAGCAGCACGGACAGACAGACAGACAGACATCGAAATTATTATAATTGGGATTCCTGTATTATTAAGTACATTCATGCATAGTGTAATGATAATTTTACAGAAAATTTAATTTCTAATTTCAATATTTTTAAATAACTGCACAAAAATTTATCCAAAAGAGTTAAATCACAACTTCTCGGAGGCCATTTAAAAGTTGAATTTCTTGAAATTATCGATTCACCAAACTTCTGGGAACCTAATGTCATTCATCATTCTGTTAACATCGATCGCTTAACATTCATTTTAACTGCATTTTCAGCGTCATTTTGAAAAAAACATCGTTCGATGATACCATCTTGCCAAAAACTACACCATTCAGTGACCTTTTATGAATGCAAAGGTTTCTATTTAATCTCCTGTAGATTATTTTGACTCAAAAAATATCAGTGTTGCTTATTAACAATGGCCATGTAACCAAAAATATCCTTCATCCGAAAAGATGCTTTTTTAGCAGAATTACGATCATTTTTATGTTGATGTGGAGCCCAATCAGCAAACTATGGCTACGAAGGCTACGATGATCTAATGACTTCAGTTCTTGAGTCGACGTAATCTTATAAGGGTTTAATCTTAAATTGTAATATTATAGGGTGTAAAATTTTAAGGGTGTAAACACAAATCTTTTCACAAAATACGCCAAGTTATCGTTGTTTAAAGGTCAAATTCAACGACTAGGAATAGATGAATTTGTATCTCCTGTAATACTAGCTCTTACAGTAGCAAAATTCTCTTCGCCTCTTGCATTGGGATGTCTTATTAGTGGCTTAGTATCATGAAGGGTTAAATCTTTTTCAAATTTTGCAACAATCCGTCGAATGCATAAGTACAACTACTACACGTTGAGTTCACAACTAACCCTTATTTTTATAATTTTTTTTTAATAATTACCGAATCTTGTACAAAGATGTACGTAACCGTAATGCATTATCAGAGTACACTGAAATAAATAAAAATATAATAAAAACTATGGTTGAAGTGACACCTTAAAAAAATATATATATATATCATTCCTATTGAAAAACTATTTATAAAGTTTTTTCTCATATGTTGTAGGTACCTGTATTATATTTGCAAAATATTGAATACACCCCTACACATGTATAGATAATTAATTTTTAATAATTAATATCAATTATATAAGTCTCACAGAAACGATGCTATTTACAGGTGACATCGAGGCTATTAAAACATTTTGAATAGCCTCGATGTTTCATCACCAGGGATCAGAGAACCAACAGTTCAATTAACCAAGCCGCTGCATACATTGCATCAGCTGATGCGATATTGACACTACTCAGTATGTAATTACTGACACAACTTGTAATTATAGTTGTTGGTTACATATAATCAAGCAATAACAAACCTCGACTACGTGCTGAAATAATAGTTTTCATTTGTTTTTCTTATATAAAACGTATGTTTTACGTCGAATACGAAGTGGGTTCTACAATCGCCGACACGTATTACCGATAGTTAGAACCCTATTACAGAAATCTCCACTAAAAGTGAATTGTTTGGAATCGTGGCTAGTTACAGTCAATTGAACAAACGTGCTTCGAAAACGACTCAATAGCTATGTCTTTCCAAAAAGGGATAGTTTCTTTCCCATCAATCTTAAAATATTACTAGATCTATTTAAGAATATAAAATAGACCAGATCTGGGCATTACAATGCGGTACTAATCGATAAAATAATATTTATTTAAATTTCCTGCGTTTTTATTAAATTTGGTTTATTATTGAAATTTAACTATTATCGCGATAGATGTATAAAATTATTTTGGTTTCTTATTATTCTATTGTATAAAGTTTAACAAAGATAGATTTTATTTGATCTTAATATACTTGAATGGCAATTATCCATGATGACAATATACAAAAAAGTAAAAAAATATTATGTCATGCTTTCTCTCATATAGTGTTACGCAAATGTTTGATTTTGAATGCGTCGTCCATTAATTTCCTGATTATTTAATGCCTGGTGTATTAATAATTATTTAGCAAAACTACTATTTTGTTAAGAATGAGTTATTTAAGTTTACTGACGTGTATATGTCTAAAAGATAACTTTAAAACACACAAGTGTTATATAATATAATTTGGAATTCTTTTAGGACACTTCATATTTTCGAAACACACAAAACTTACATCAAATGTGACGTATAATTAAAAAAATAAATGATTTTCAAAAGGCTTCTCAAAACTGGAATCGTCTGATGAATATTTGGATCTCACTGTAATTTCTTTAAGATTCTTCATCCTTACCATTATATAAATCGGCGAAGTTACTCGTATGTATATTCAGAATGTGCATTCAAAGCCCCAAATACCTTATCCGGAGATATTTGGTCGCTGAAGAATGCGTACAAAGGCTCAGGCGGGAGGCTGTGTTATGTAAGAGTTTAGCGCCTACGGAGCTCTTGAGGTCAGAACGATTGCGGGGAACTTTACAAAATCTACTCTTTGTTTTACGTTATGTAATTCTGAAAGGATTTTTGTCGCACAAATGGCATGAATACCTTCTCACTTAATTTGTGTGTCTTTGGATTAACGTTTCGATTGAATTAATACGTAAAAAAAATTCCGGAGAAAATACTTTTATATTAGTTATAGTGGCATTGGAAAATAGATAAAACTCTTTGTAAGATGAGACAAATGTCGGTAATTAATAGGGCGCTAATTCAATTATATAGCTTTATTAAGATTATCTTAGTCGATACTTAAATAAATTACGCTACACAAATACACGTACGTAGCTGTTTCCGAGTTTAACGTTACTTGACGGGTAGATAGGACGGCCTGGATTTACTCTCCCATGACAAGATATTATTGCGGCAAGATGTTTACGCGCTCGGTCAACATTTTTCTTTCATCCGAGTGACCTTGTAGTCGGAATATGAGACGGGGGGCGTACCTTGTCCTGCTCCTTTTTCAAAAGCTGCGCGCCAAATTAGCGTCCCTCGATACGAGCGGACTGCGGCGTTCCTCCGCGGAAACTCCGGGTAAAGTTAATGTCGATCGAACCACCGTCACTCGCGCACTCGGGCTAGCACGGGCATCCCGGCACGCGCGCTCACGCGGCCCGCGGCTGCTTCGCGCGCTTTTTGGCCCACACCCCCTTCGGCGCGCGGCGGGGTGCGGGGGGGGCGAGGCGAGGCAGACTACCCCTGGTGCGGATCGGCCCGAAGGTGCTCACGCAAGAACAGACTCGCGACGAATGACCGACATACCCCGGGACCGGAGGCTGCGCGCCGTGCGCATGTCCGCGGATCCGACCCCCACTTTCGCGCGGCGAAGAGATAGATAAGTCTCGAGCGGGAAACGCGCGGCGCCGTCAAATTGTCAACTCGTTTCGAGCGCGGTTTCTTCCGGAGCCTGCGGACCCGCCGCCGAGCTTCCGACAGTCTCGCCCTTTCGACTAGCGGAGCCCGTTTCGTCCCCGCTCGAGCCCGATGACGTCGGTTCGAGTACTGTGACGGGGATGCGAGGGAACGGGTGCCTACGGGACAGGAGAACAGACAGAGTCTAGAGAACGGATAAGCCTTATTCCCTTTAACGCGAGTAGGAAGGAAATTTTCCCACTCGATAATAAGAGACAAAGAACGCGAAAATAAAATACACGTTTTTTTATTATTTTTTAACGCGGCGACTAGACGCCGCGTCATGCTCCCGCGATTCGGCTGGACGGAGCCCGGACCTCGCAGCGAGAGTTCGCCAGATCGATCTCCTGCGCCCCTGGTGGAGAGGCAGTGGAGGCTCTGTGGCGCCAAACCGGGGGATTGTTTAAATATGACTCCTTCGACAAACTTTTCGCAACGGCGGCGCCGCGGCGATCGGCGTCTAAGCTTAGCGTCAGCTAATGCAAATATAATACGCCTCCTGTACTCCTCCGAATTTTGAATCCTATTCTTGACTTGTATATTTTTTATTGATAAATATATTTTTTATTTCTTTGATAACGCGTCGCATCATAAAATTTATATGTATAAACATATAATTTGAAAGAGTAAAATAATTGAACTTAATATTCATTTATCTAATTTCCTGATGCATTTAGCTAAAACATATATGTGTGGTATAAAAGCAAAAACAACAATATCCAAAAAATTAAAAACAATGTTTTCAATGCAGTCAAAGAGAATTACTGATTTACAAATAATTTAAAGCTTATTGCTGCAATGCTCAACATTGAAGCTCGCCTAGTGATATGGTGGTTAGTGGTTCGAACTCCATTCTAGGACACAAGCAGTCCTATTTTCATAGCACAAGCCTTTAGCTTATTTTGAAAATAGTAATAATATTGATTCGACGCGTATTCTGTTTTCGCATCTCTATTTTCTATCTCTATCAAGAAATGAAAAAATGGACTGAATTCTAGATTTGATGTATCTATCCCTTTCAAAATTATGTTTCCTATAAATTTATAAGCTATGTTTCTTATAAAATCTCAAATTCAATACATTCTTAATTAGAATTCCTCGGCGACTGTATTCAAAACATTCCTTTTAATTTTTTTAAATTGCTGCCTTTCCTCTTTTAGCACTTGTATAACAATCATAGTGTTTCTTATTCTTCAGTCCACGGTTCACGTGCCTTCACTGTTGGACAAAACGTATCATTCTTTCTCATGCCATTTTATTGGCGCAGCGAGACGCCTAAGTTTACGTCTACCAATACGGGACCTCCATGCTACCATTTTTTACTCGAAACTTTTGCATTCCTGCAGTTGAGGTACATTACCCACTACCATCTCAGTTTTGTTATTCGGTGAACGACAATTTCTACTTTGGCCCGTTATGAATGTTTCCATTTTTAATGTTACACTTGTTTAGAGGCGTTTAGAGTTAAATTTTAGGATGCATCGAAATGCACGCACATAATGCAACGTGAATATTTTCGCACCATGAAATCACAACTCATCAATCAAATAATAACATGGCGGTTTTCGGAGTGATATTTAACCAATAGCGTTATAAGTGTTGAAAACTGATAAGCTCCGGGCGCCGTCATTTACTCTTACTTTTTTTATTAAGTTATTTAATTTATATTTACACTTACTTTTTTCATGAAGTTATTTAATAAAAATCTGTTCTCAACTTCATTACCGCCATAGATTTTCTTATTTATACAGTATATACATAATAATGTTTTTTTAATAATAAATTAAATCTATATTATTACATTTTTATGACATTATACTCTCCATAATATGAGCCACTAGCTCAAGCTTAAAGGAGGAGTATTTACAAGCCAAATTAAAGTTCAAAAGCTGAAACCATTAGAAGTATATAGTAATTTTTATTATACAAAAACCATTTGAGACATATGTGCAATATTTCAATACATCGTTGTCCAAAATCAAGGATTTGACTTCATTCTTAAACTATTTGTATTTTGGAATGTTTCTTTCTTCAAATTTGTTTTGCGACAACAATGTATTGTACCATTTAACTCCCAAGTATGTATAGTGAGTTGTGCCATTTTGGTTCTTAAAGTTGGTATCGTTATTTGCCCCTTTGTTCTATGTCTATTACTTGAACAGTCTAATGGGTGAAATTTATTTATAAAATAATATTTGTAGATTTGACCTAGGGAGCCAATTTTATATTTTTGACTTTGATTATATTTACAGTAGAATGTATTTAAAATTCTCTATTAATTTAAGGAGTCGTACGGTTTTTTGAAAATAGAATAATAATAATTTTTGTATAATAATTAAAGGCTGTATGGTGGACTTATAGCCCCTCCCTACCCAATAATACCTTATTGTATTATAGGGTGGGGCGGGGTTTTGAAGGTATTTTATTGGAGGGTATATTTAGGGATTTTATCGGATAGACTACCACATCAAATTTTTGAATGTTGTATAATGTGTTGGAAGTTGGAAGTTATATGTATTCCTTTAAATGGACAGGATCAGCCGGAAAAGCCTAACAGCAAGGGCTGTGAGAGTTGGGGATGTGGAAATAGATTCATTACGAAATAGATTCGCGGATGATATAGCAAGGCTGACGCCCACACAAGAGGGCCTACAAGACTGGATAAATTCTTTCAATGAAGAGTGCACTCAAATAGAGATAAAGATTAGTACTGCCAAAACAGAGGTTACGGTCATAGGAAGAAACCAAGAGCAGTGCTCGATCAGCATATAGGGGACCCAGCTGAAGCAAGTCAAAAAATTCAATTACCTTGGGGTGGAATTTTCTAGCGACGGGAGGCAGAAAAGTGAAACAGATAGAAGACATGTGCTAAGAATGCCAAAGGAAAGAATACCAAGAAGAATCCTCCTGGCAACATTGGAAGGGGGACGGTGGGTCACCCCAGATAAAGCTGGGAGAAGCAACAGAAAAATTTGTATGAAAACACCAAAGGGAGGACTGCTTGACTCATGCAGAAGTAGCGCAAGACAGGGGGATATGGAAACACTTTGTCGAGTCTTTCGGCCCCGACCCTACTAGGACAAGGGGATGAAGATGATGATGATGTATATATGTTTGACTTGCAAAACTTGTTTCATATGTGAAGCGTATTTTCACTACCGCCACCTGCAATTCAAAGCTTTTTCATTCCCACAATCCAAAACAGATATCACTATTGATATGAGATATCTGATTGGAGTTTTTGAAGCAATATCCTTTATAAATGTTATCTTTACTTTTAAACTGCACATATTCTAAGAGGATGCAAATTTCTCCCTCGAATCTAGAGATTTAGATTGATCGGGAATTGTTCTGAGTTCAGCAATAAAGGTTGGTGTGCATCAATTGGCTATTCCGTTCCGCGTATAAACTGGATAATACCGGCTATTAAATGAGCTTCGAGTGCTTATCCTCTTCACCACTTTTCTCTCTCAGTCTTCTTACCCGACCTTACTTTCTGTCAGCTGGAATACGAAGTATGTATTCGATAGAAGAAAATGATATCTGTATACGTAATGTTCACATAAAACATAGGCTACCTATATAAAAAACTTTAGCCACGTTTTATTTTTGGCTAGTGAAGGAGAAACTCAAAGGCTGTTAGTTAGGATTTCCAAAAAAGCTACTAGTATAATATGGAAAACATATTTATACTAGGATCAGTACAAATTGAAACCACTGCATAATTAATTATGCTTGTCTTTGAATGAAAAAAATATTTTATTGTTACGGTATTTATTTTTAAAATCCTTACTGCAAAAATTCTCCAAAATTAATTTTAAAAAACGGTGAAGAAACATTATTCAAGAAGAAGTAATAGAATATGACTGCCATTCAGAGAGAAAGAGTTTATTTTGGGTAGCTTATTGGCGTAGTGGTCATGATGCTCGCCTGGTGATCTGGTGGTTAATAGTTCGAGTCCTATTCCAAGACACCAGCAAGTTGGTCCTATTTTCATACCATAGGCGTTTAGCTTATTTTGAAAATATTAAGAATACGTGACACGCAGTCCATGTTCATATCTTTATTTAAAAAAAAACACAATTCTCTAAATCCTAGGAATCTGAAATAAGAAAGGAACAAAAAAAATTTCAATCGATTAAAACATTAGTTAATCAGAGCATGACACGTAATCAGCGGGCGGCTCAGGCAACACGCAAGGCTCGCTGCACCAAATTACATGGTCTTGATATTTTATATTATTATATTTATTTTTAGGTTTCAGCAAAAAAAAAGTGAAATGAAAAAACAAATGGTTTTCTATTCATGAATTTTCAAATTCAAAATCGTGCAATTGTTATGTCCCGTCATTTTCACAGGTATATATTAAATCCTAGAAAAAATGTGTTATCTGATTGGAGTGGAATTTTGATATTATTGAATTTTAGAATCTTATTTATTTTTATTACAGCATTTGTATATGGAATGTGTTACGCTCTTCGAAAACTAATAGTTTAATTATTTTTCCAGAAGTAAACTGACGCGACGGTAAATTTAAAAAAACTATCAACTATTTAGTTGATTTAACAACCAGGGTATTATTACGTACATGATATTCGAAGGGGTTGGAAAAATGATGAGGTTTGACCACCACTGGAAGAACTAACGGCCGACGTTACGGTCCGTAGGCCTGTAACGGCTTTTTATGGGTTGTTCTGCGGCCATTCGCCATTATACGGCAGGTTACACAAACAAGAGAAGTTGAATCCCTTCAAGTACCGTCGTAAGATATAGAGTCATAACAATCCACTCTCTTTAGTCTGTAGGTATTTGAAATATTTGAATACTTTTCGGAATGCAATTTGAATAATTACCTACGTCTATAAAAATAATTCAGTGATAAATGATAAAAGTATTCTAATTTTCAATATATTTATATTTAATTTAGATAGTACCTAAATAATTTCAGTAGCTTGTTTGTGTTGTGGTTAGGACTCTCGCCTTGTGATCCAAAGGTCGCGGGTTCGAATCTCACTCCAAACCAGCAAGTAAATCCTATTTCCATAGCTTAAGCGTTTAGCTTAGTTTGAAAATAGTAAGAATATTGATGTGACACGTATTCCGTCTTCGCATCTCTATTTTTTTTATGAAGAAGAAGAAGAAATATATATATAGTCTTATATTTTTTAATCAATTGATTTAAAGCTTGGAATGAAAACCATATTTATTTTTAAAATGTCGTCAATGTTACAAATTAAGCTAAACATTTTTACTATGAAGTTAGGACTCTGGAACGACTGTTCTCCTGGAACCACTGACCATGAATTAGATCACCAGGCAATAGTCTTAACCATTAGATAGACAATCTAGTCAGACCACCAAGCTACTCACATTGTTAACTAGAAATAGTGGCGTTAACCTAACAAAATTTATGAGAAAATTGCTTTGTAAAAAATTAATATCGCTAGATTGGCAGCCCTGACGAAGTATCAAATTATCGACCAATATCACTTATTTCTAACGTCGCAAAAATATTTGAAAAAAAAAAAATAAACAAATAATGCATTACATTGAAATTAATAAAATACTATATACTATAATAGTCCTAATCTATTTGGCTTTAGAGAAAAATAAGAAACAAATGGCGCCATTTCCAAACTCACTTCAACAATATATAATTCTTTAGATAAAAAAAAACAAAAGCCTAGGTATTTTCATTGACTTACGTAAGGCCTTTGACAGAATTTCACACTCAAAATTAATCAATAAGCTGAATGACATTTGAATTATGGAAAATTTATAAGTTGGCTGCAAAGCTATCTAACTCAAAGATATCAACATCTCAAACTACAACATTCAATAAGCGAACCTAAAATTTTCTAAATTCCACAAGGAACTGTCATCTTATCTATTTATTTATGGTATTTATTTTTAACGACATTTAAAATAAATTAAATTTTTATAAATATTATTAAGTTCTACGGGTTAAATATTTTTATGTGTTACAGCTGTTTCGGCTTGTAAGGCCATTATCAAACAGTGGATATACCACGTACAAACGACTTATTTATACAATTTTAAGTTACCCCTTCCCCTTTAGAGTAATTAGATATTTGTGGTGAAGCCCTGTAGTAATGTACGTTTTTTCCCGGGCACTTATCATTAAAGGTGCCTCGGTGTTATCTTATCCTTAATTTACATAAATCAAATGTTTAAATTATCACTTCGTGGTGAAATTATAGCCTTTGCTGATGATACTGCAATAATTCTTGAAAATAAAACATGGAATGGAATTAGTATTGCAGTTAATCATGACATAAAGGCCATCAAAGAATGGTTCGATGACAATCTCCTGTCACTTAATTCGGAAAAAACATTTTTCATTCCTTTTACACTCCAAGAAGTATCCCAAAATCTCAATACAACGATTCATTGTAAAAAATGTAAAAATAATATAACATGCAACACTGAGTGAACTAAAGTTAATCATAATTCTAATATTAAATATTAGGTATAATAATTGACAAACATGTCAAATGGTAAGACCATGTCAATCTGACCGTGGAACGACTAAGAAAATTGATCTATGTTTTTTACAATGTACGTAATATATTAAACAAAAATACTATTAAAAAGGTATTTTAAGCGTTGGTGCAGTCCCTCTTACAGTGTGGTATTATTGGGTGGAGAGGGGCTTATAAGTCCACCGTACAGCCATTAATCATAATACAAAAAAATATTATTAAAACGATTCTCAAAAAACCTTATGACTCCTTAGATTAATTAAGTAATAGAGAATTTTAAATATATCCAACTGTAAATAAATTTCAAGAATCGAATTCAAGAAACGAATAATCACGAATCCAAAATATACAAAACTAACTCCCTATGCCAAATCTATAAAGATTATTTTATAAATAAATCCCACCCCTTAGACTGTATAAGTAATAGGCACAGAACAAAAGGGCAAATAAAGATCAAACAAGAACCACCATAGCACAACTCACTATACATACTTGGGAGTTAAATGGTACAAAACATTGTTGTCGCAAAACAAATTTGAAGAAAGAAACATTCCAAAATACAAACAGTTTAAGAATGAAGTCAAATCCTTGATTTTGGAAAACGATGTATTGTATCATTGCACATATGTCTCAAATGGTCTCTGATATAAAATCTGATATAAGATCTGAATAAAAAAATTACTACTTCTAAATGGTTTCTGCTTTTATACTTTTTGTATTTTAATGTTTTTTACTTTAATTTGGCTTGTAAATACTCCTCCCATAGCTTGAGCTTTGGCTCATATTACGGGGAGTATAATGTCTTTAAAATGTTATATAAACGTACAAGAACCAAACAGAATACAGAAAATGGTTCGGGCTGGCACGCTGTTGCAGCGCATCCGCAATGTTTGCCTGTAGCCGTGTTCAATGTTCCTGGATTCATTCTGCTCCTGAGAAATCGTGTTGCTGGTCTTAAGCTGAGGCTGGAGCACAGCACCAACATTCTAGTGCAAGCGGCGCTGTCATGGAGGTCTGGATCCCTAATTAAAGAAAGGCATCGTATGCAGAATAGTTACAGATATGTGTTTCCATAGCCGTAACGATCTGCAGTATAACAATAACTTGAAGCTATACGCATTAATTATTACATAATAATTCATTTTAGCTATCCTTATTATTTAAAAAATTATTTTTATTATTATTTAATAACTTTCAAATTGCATATATATTATATGTGCATGTGTATTCATTGTAGTATTTTTATGGTATGTATTATTGTTTTTTATTTGTTATTAGCTATTTTTTTTTAATATTTTCCCTCCCCGTATACGTATTATTTTTAGATTTTCTGCTTCACTATAATTTTTAACTATATTATATGTAGGTAACTCTTGTAATTTATATGACGGACTATTTCTTGCACTTGGTTGCGCTGGAATATACTAATTGTTATAATTATTATCATTATAAAACAAATTAATTCCATTATTTATTTATTTTTATTCGAGTTTTTGAGACGCATCCTTTGTCAGAACAACCACTACACCAGCATGTAAATAACACTACACACCAACCAAGTGCATGTTAGCCTTTGGTTAGATTAACACACGTGTAGGTGTTAGTACGTAAATAGTGGTGTTTTGGGCTATTTACATGCCGGTGAAGTGGTTTTCCTGACAAAGAGACGGGTACGTCTCGAAACCGGTAAACTAAAAATCGCAGTAAGGGCCGGTTGTTTCAAGTTGGATTAAAGTAAGCGTTCTCTTAAAGCATAGATTTTTACGTTCTCCACCAATCAGACGATCCGTTTTCGTAAAAATCTATGCTTTTATCGACCGCTTACTTTGATCGAACTTGAAACAACCGGGCCTAAGTGGTTGTATATTATCATAACTAGCATTTTGTTACAATTTAATTTCGTTCGCGCCGCGCGATATTCTGTACATACCTCTTCGCTTGAACTGATTTAGTAAATTGTCTTTAGTCGTATATCAGCTTCTATACTTACGCAATGTTGACTGAATGCGTGTTATATCCCTGCAGCTTTTTATTAACTGGCCCCCTCAGTCAAGAAGCGATAACATTTCTGAGAACGTTACCGTTCCAGAACAAAGGACTCTGGGAACGTTCGATATGCTCACAATAAAGAATGTAGAATGTAGGTACTTAGTAGTATAACAAAATATATTTAAACCTTAGAATCACGGTAGTCATTATATTTTTAGATCGTTTGGAATAAGTTTTATTGAAGTAAAAAAAGTAGTTTTAATGTTTTAAGTTTTAAGAGAGTACATTTAGTGGGTCATCGAAGATAAATTTTCAAGAAAACTGCTTTAGAAATTTAATTTTCAACTTAATTTTAACCTTTTATCTGACGTATAATTGAAAATAGAGCAATTCCCGATTTAATTACACATAAACCGTCTCCGATGACATTTTGTCATTGTACCTATATATATATATATTGAGATGTAACCGAATACGAGTGCACTCAACAGCCCTAAATTTGGCAAATAAAAATAGCTTCTTTCGATTTGCGCGGTTGGCAGCGCGCGCGCAGGGGTACCAGTTGTTTTTGCCTTGAGGCGCCATTGGAATAGAAAATCTAGAGGTGACAGCCCGCGAGGTCACCGCTCCAAATACGGGCCCAAGGGGTTCGCGAAATGGCGACCTTGGTAAGTTTTTATCGTGCTACGGCACTGGCGGATAGAGCGCCAGTCCACCCATACTTGCCGTGCATCCACCAGCTAATTCAGACGGTCACGAGACATCTCAGGCATGGTGCGTGCTTCTCATGGAGTTCCAGGTGCTGGTCATTGCTGGAGGGTGTGTAGGTGTGTGTGTGTGTGTGTGTGTGTGTGTGTGTGTGTGTGTAGTGTACGTGTAGATACCTGACCACTCCGGAAGGAATTGCAAAAATCAAAGACGGTCATCTATGAAAGAACAACATTATAATTCATGACCTTGACTCAATAAAAGTATAAACTATTAAAAATTTAATATAAAATGAGAGGCGCGTGCCCCTAGGCATCGCGGCCGACGGACCGTATTTATCTAAGAGAGCTTTAAAAACGTTGCTCCTAAATTGGACGCCGTTGTTCGCAAAAATTCTGTACGGCGTGCCGAACTGCAAAAACAAGTTCTCCAAGTGGCCTACAATTACGTCAGCTATCGCTCTCCTGAGCGGAAACAACCACAAGTACTTGGAGAATATATGCACCACGGTCAAAATTTACGAAAAGCCCTTCATACTTTTAGGCAACGGGCCTACAATGTCTACCGATAGAGTATGAGCAGGTAGTCTCACTACGCGCGGGTTTTTCATTAGGCCCGCCTTGGAGACCTGAGAATATTTAAATCTACGGCACACGTCACACGCACCCACATATCTCTTAATTGATTCGAACATACGCGGCCAGTAAAAGTACGCCTTTACCTTACCGTAGGTCTTGTGCACTCCCAGGTGCGCCGCGCTGTCTAGATCATGATTCTTACGGATGATTTCTTCTCTGTTCTCGCACGGGACAACTACTTTCTTGTTCCTTGTGTCTTGTCCTCGTGGAGCTCATCGGTAGCTTTGGTGAACCGGTATAATTTACCATCTTTCATGGCAAAGTTTGGAAAACGCTGTGGTGTCAGCTGACATCCACTCACCATTTTATTGTACCATTCGTCTGCAATTGTCCCCGGAAAATTAAAACAAGCGTTAATTTCGGCGCCGGTCCTCGCTACGGCTCGGTTCGACCTTCAGTTTGAGCTTCATACGGACGCTTCCGGAATCGGTATCGGCGCGGTTCTAGCACAGAACATTGATGGCAACGTGCATGCGGTTGCGTATTATTCAAGGACACTGACCAAATATGAGAAAAACTATTCTATCACGGAGCGCGAACTCCTAGCGGTAGTAGAAGCGATCAAACATTTCCGTCCTTACATTGAGCTCTCGCATTTTAAAGTAGTCACAGATCATCAGTCGCTAAAATGGCTAGCGACACTGTCTAACCCGTCGGGTAGATTGAGTCGTTGGTCGTCATACCTTTTACAATATACCTTCGATATTGAACATCGCCGAGGGAGGGACCACGTCGTCCCTGATGTTTTGTCTAGGATTGACTGGGATGCGGTAGAGCCGCGCGTTAACGCTTTGTTTGATTATCCGGGGACAATTGCAGACGAATGGTACAATAAAATGGTGAGTGGATGTCAGCTGACACCACAGCGTTTTCCAAACTTTGCCATGAAAGATGGTAAATTATACCGGTTCACCAAAGCTACCGATGAGCTCCACGAGGACAAGACACAAGGAACAAGAAAGTAGTTGTCCCGTGCGAGAACAGAGAAGAAATCATCCGTAAGAATCATGATCTAGACAGCGCGGCGCACCTGGGAGTGCACAAGACCTACGGTAAGGTAAAGGCGTACTTTTACTGGCCGCGTATGTTCGAATCCATTAAGAGATATGTGGGTGCGTGTGACGTGTGCCGTAGATTTAAACATTCTCAGGTCTCCAAGGCGGGCCTAATGAAAAACCCGCGCGTAGTGAGACTACCTGCTCATACTCTATCGGCCCGTAGGCCCGTTGCCTAAAAGTATGAAGGGCTTTTCGTATATTTTGACCGTGGTGGATATATTCTCCAAGTACTTGTGGTTGTTTCCGCTCAGGAGAGCGATAGCTAATAGGCCACTTGGAGAACTTGTTTTTGCAGTTCGGCAGTTTTGCAGAATTTTTGCGGACAACGGCGTCCAATTTAAGAGCAACGTTTTTAAAGCTTTCTTAGATAAATACGGGGTACCGCGTTTAACGTATACGGCTAGTTACGTGGCTCAAGAAAACCCAGTAGAGCGTTACCATAGGACTTTGTTACCGTGCGTCTCAGCCTTGGTTGAAGATAACCAGTGGAAGTGGTGCGAAGTGCTGCCCTCGGTCTGTTCCGCGATAAACAATACTGTAAGTCTAGCCACGGGATACACCCCGTTTTTCTGGATGTTCGGTAGAGAACAAGTTGTTGACGGTAACATCCATATTCGTTACGGTGAGATCAATGCCGCGAATGATGCAGTTGAAATGGAAGATAGGGAAATTTACGTGACGAAACTGGGTCATCTAAAGAAAATTTATTTGGATGTGCAAAATAACATGTTGCTTGCGTTTAAGAGAACGCAAAAACAGTATAACAAAGAGAAAAGGGATGTAACGTTCGAGGGGGGTGACACGGTTTATAGGAAAAATTTCGTTTTAAGTCGAGGCGGGGAGTACTTCTCAAATAAATTGGCTCCAAAATTCGTCTTAAATCGTATCACGAAAGTGGTGTCTCCGCTCATTTATACTTTGGCGGATATGAATAATAAGCCGGCCGGAAATTTCCATGTAAGAGATATCTTCAAGTCGTGCTAGCTGTGTGAATTTTATTTTTATATTGATATGTGCTGGTGCCTGGTTAACATGATTGTTGTCTTGCGAATTTTAATTTTTATGTTGATATGTGGTGGTGCTTAGATGGCATGATTGTTATCTGGTGAATTTTAATTGTGTCACAAATTTTCATGTAAGATTTTTATGGCGGCTCAGCGACATGTGTTGTATTATTAATAGCGTTCTGGGGTTGATACTAGAGAGATACGTAGAGAAAAAAATATTTGGTGGGGTATTAATTGACACTAGTGTCGCTCGCATATGGGAGTAAGGTTAAAACTTGTGGTGTGTAAATGTCGTTTTCCAATCCTTAGTGTGTGAGGGGGTTCCTAGGCCCCGAACACAATGGTCGTGCTGGAAATTGGTACCATTTCTTGTCCCGACTATTTGGTTTCTAAAACGCCATCCCGCCTCAAATTCATGGGAATTCCGTACTAGTTGGAAAATAATTCACTATAATAGATTGGGGTGGTTAATGACAAATATTGTGGTCACGCGTGCGACCATACTAGAATCATTTGTTGTATTAAATCACCCTCGTGGCCTGGGGCGAGGCTAAAGAAATCCACGGCGAGGAGGTGATTGGCTGGGTCGTTGGGTGGGTGGCTGGGTCGACGCTAAAGAAACCCATGCATCTAGTTCTGCGGTCGGTGTCATTTGACACATATAAATTTTCGACAGGAGTTACGGCTGTCGTAAAGGATCCCATAACCATTCTGCGGAAGAAAAACACCGGTTGGATGTCTGTGTGACGTAAGCTCACGCCGTCTCACATGACGTAATCCAATCTTTAATTTTTGTAGGTTTGCAACTTCGTACTGCCTGGTAGTCGATGGCGTATGTATAGTTCGAATCGATTAGAGTCAAGCTTAAATTTACGTTTTCAGCTCGGTTTTGCGTGCCATTAAACCAAGCATAATGTATGAAACAGATGTGGATTTTGGCGTTAATTGTTTATTATTTTGTGTTGTAATGAATGCTTGTATGCAGACCGCCCGCGCGGCCGCACTCGGTTTGGTGGGGATTACCTGGTATACTTCCTGGGAATCCGTGTGTTGATTTTAGCGCGGACGACTTGCGTCGCTTCCCTAGTTAAAGATTTTTTGTTACTGTGTATAGCTATGGGTACTCACGGTTATCCTTCCGCGACTCATTGGGGTCGTGCGATCGGATCTTTGCCATGACTGGGCGCGATGATGAGATTATTGTTTCAGATGTTGTTTATTTCGTAAGATTTTGGGGCTTAAATTTTATTACATTCATGTCACAGGCTATGCGAAAAATATTAAAATCTGGTATGGAAATCGTCTCTCGACACACACGATCTTATTCATGTTTCTTAAATTAAAGGATATTTTAGCGGTGCGTGTTATTCTCGGCTAAGATCCGTCATCATTTAATTGTTTTCCTGTATTTCTTGTAAAAAATTGCGTAATAATTTCCGTGATTGACCGTTCAGGGGTGGTCAATTACATAATATTATTTCTGCGTAAGATTAGTGGTAGCGTAACATAGCGCGAGGTGGATTTAGATCCTAAATTCATTGTAATTAATGGTAAGATTTTTTTCAAGTGTAGTTCATCGAGTGTTGTTCTATACGATAATAGTACTAAAATAAATGTTATAATTTGGCATGTGATGCGGTTGATGTTTGTGGGGTTTATGACTGACTATCGATTTGTGTGTTGACGAATATATTCGAACTCGGTCGGTTGTTTACTTTTGTGAGCGGATTATGTGCGAGTCGTCGAAAGATTTCGAATTTTGTTGTGAGGGTTTTAATTGAATTCGTTTTGTGAGGGTTGCTGAGTATAATCGAATTAAGTCAGTCGATTAATTGAAGATGCAGATTGTAAGAGTTGCCGAAAGCGTTTGCATTTTTGTGGTGGTTTGAAACTCCGCTTTGTGAAGCAGAGTAAGATTTTTGAGTGGAATGTGCGGGTTCGATCAGTGTGTGAGTTTTGATACTGAAGTAGTGCGAGGTGCAGTCAGTGTGCGATTTGTGCGCGACCGCGGTCGAGGACAGAATGCTAATTTTTCGTCTTATGCCGGGTAGTTGTACATTAGATCCACGAGTGTGATGGATCGTGAATTGTTAGAATACGTCTACGAGGGTTGGAAAGCAGAAGGTTATCGTGAAGACGGGGATCGTCATCGGCGCGAAACGATCGTAGTGAACTGGGCTTTTCGGTATAATTCTAATTTTCAGGTGTTATTTTGTGGTTCGATCTAGTAGCGTGTTATTCGTGGTGTTCAGTTAAATTGTATCGTCGTGGTTGTGTGGGGTGAATTTGTTAGCGGTCATTTAGTGAGATGCGGAACCTCGGGTGTAATAATAATGTCTTATATTTTATGTTTTCAGACGTCATGATCACTGTGATATCATCGCCCGACTATCCTCCTTGATCTCTATCGTGTTATGTCGATACTTGTGTATCGTGGTAATGTATTCCTTGCTATTTCTCTTTCTATTGTACAGCGAGGAGCGTATTATGTTTCTGTGTTTGGGAGAATTGTGCCTCCTGAATTTTGTTTCTTTATCGTTTTTAATCTTAGATGTGGTCTTTGTTATGCTAGTCGACCACGATGATGACGAATATTGCCGTATCGCTCGGAATATTTATTTTTTCTTTTAATCTTTCATGTAGCATCGGTTGGATTCCTTTGGGGTTTGAGTAAATCGGTAGTTTAAAAAATAAAAAATAAATATTTTACTCGGCAGAGGGGGTGATGAGATGTAACCGAATACGAGTGCACTCAACAGCCCTAAATTTGGCAAATAAAAATAGCTTCTTTCGATTTGCGCGGTTGGCAGCGCGCGCGCAGGGGTACCAGTTGTTTTTGCCTTGAGGCGCCATTGGAATAGAAAATCTAGAGGTGACAGCCCGCGAGGTCACCGCTCCAAATAAGGGCCCAAGGGGTTCGCGAAATGGCGACCTTGGTAAGTTTTTATCGAGATTCAAGGTGATGCGATACAGCAATAATCGTCCGTGGTCTTTGTATTTTGTTCGGTTGTCTAATATAAATCTTTTTAGGGCCCGTAGAAGCGTCCTTTTTTCTGCCCGCGTGACGGCCTGAGCAGGCCGTATGCGTGCTGGTATCGATGGGCGCGTCGGCAGACCACAGGATTGCCGGGATGCTGCCGGTCCAACGCCGCTGAGAACGCCATTGAGACCCGTTAGCCACGTATGAGCATCGCCGAGGGAGAGGATCCAGGCAGACGGGGTCGCCATCGCTGCCGGACCCCATCCTATTGACTACCACATCGCAAAATGGGGTACATAATTAATCGCGTGTCGTGACCTGCGCCAAATGTTATCATGCTGTGCTACATCCCGGACGAACTTAAATGTTAATAACCCAGCATAGAATCAGTGTCTGTTTGTAAATTGTGCGTCGCCTTTCATTTTGTTTTAAGATCCCGCCTAGCGCCGGCGTTACCAGGGCCGTTCGCCAGAGCTAGTTATTTTCTTTCTAAACCCAATTTTTATGTGTTTTCCTTGTATGAAATGATTTCATAAGTTTTTTATTTGTAATTCAATTCCTACACGGTCCGTCGGCCGCGATGCCTAGGGGCACGCGCCTCTCATTTTATATTAAATTTTATATTAAATTTTATATTAAATTTTTAATAATTTATACTTTTATTGAGTCAAGGTCATGAATTATAATGTTGTTCTTTCATAGATGACCGTCTTTGATTTTTGTAATTCCTTCCGGAGTGGTCAGGTTTCTACACTTACACTATACATACACACACATACACCGACACACCCTCCAGCAATGACCAGCACCTGGAACTCCATGAGAAGCACGCACCATGCCTGAGATGTCTCGTGACCGTCTGAATTAGCTGGTGGATGCACGGCAAGTATGGGTGGACTGGCGCTCTATCCGCCAGTACCGTAGCAATATATGTAACAAAATAAGCCTTATTGGGAGGAGACCTTTATGTCCCCCATGAAAAAGTACGGCTAGTCCGTAACTTTTGAGGCCTTTTTAGCCTTGACAATGGCACGTGGTACCGTGTCGAAACGTCGGCCTAAGTCCTCTCAGGGAGACCATCTACAAAAAACGCGAGATATTCCAGAATCTACTTTTGTTACATACAATAGCGCTCGCGAAAACCTCAATCAAAACATATATACATATATGTATATAATATGTTATAAGATTTTCGCGGGTAAAAGATGAAGGATTATTTTCTAGGATAACCCGCGTATTGTAGTCTTGAGAAAGACTGTTATATTGTACCCAACGTTTCGGTACAATATAACAGTCTTTATATAGTCAAAATAATCCTTCAATATATTTATATATATAATATATATAATATATATATATATAATATATATATATATATATGTTAAATCGAAGGCTTTCACGGGTACAATATGTGTTAGTTCTAACTACTTTGGGGGTAACCCGCGTCAAATTCTGGTCGTCAGGACCAGTCGTCTGCCGACATTTTGAACAGATCTCACTGTTCATCTTCAGGGCGCCTTGTCGATGAGCTGCTTCTCCAAAAAGCGTACAACCGTTTGGGTCCGGAGCTCACAGTCAAGTGAATGTTTGAAAAATTTTGCGTCAGTCGTTTGTGGAGGAGTGGGTTTGAGAAGATTCCAGAACTTTCGTTAAAATTCTGGTAGTAGAATATTCTAGAAGATTCTCTAGTGTTCTATAAGGTTTCAAATAGTGTGGCGGAATGTGTATGTGACTCTAGAAGGTTCCAAAACGATCGATAAAGTTCTAGAAATTTCCAGAAAAACGTTCTAGAATATTCCTCAAATTTCTATAAGGTTCCAAAGTGAGGGGCGGAGTGTGTCAGTGAGTCTAGAAGGTTCCAGAACGTTCGATACATTGTAGAATTTTCTGGAAAGAGAACGTTCTAGAAGATTCCCGAAAGTTCTCTAACGTTCCAAACAGTATGGCGGAGTGTATCTGTGAGTCTAGAAGGTTCCAGAACATTCGATTAAGCTCTAGAAAGTACTGAAAGCAGAAATTTCAAGAAGGTGCTATAATAAGATTCCAAACTGAGTGGCGGAATATGTCGGTGAGTTTAGAAGGTTCCAGAACGTTCATTAAGGTTCTCGAATGTTTTAGATGGTACTGGAAGGAGAAATTCCAAGAAGGTTCCAAACTGGGTGATGGAGTTTATCGGTGTGTCAAGAAGGTTCCAAAAGATTTAGAGAAGATTCCAGAATGCTCTAGAAAGTTCTAGATGGAGAAAGTTTCAGAAAGTTCTATAAGGTTTCAAGTGGCGGTGTGCGTCGGTGGGTCTGTAAATTCCAGAAATAATGCTCTTGAAGGTTCTGGAAAGACAAAGTTATGGTCCCAAGCGAAGCCGGGCCAACCAGCTAGTTCTTAATATTTTCAAAATAAGTTAAACGCTTGTGCTATGAAAATAGGACTAACTCGCTTGTATCCTGGAATGGGCTCAAACCACCACCCAGCAGATTACTACGCGATTGTCATGACTATTAACACCTACAAACTTTATAGGTTAATTTTTAAATTAATTAATTTAAGTAAACACCGCTGAAATAAATCGACACATCGTAAAAAATAGGAAAACCAAGGATACCTGATAAAAATCTCGAAAATACCTACTAATATAGTTATCCCCTTGAGCGAAGTATGGCGTTATACCAAACGCTTATCAGACCAATGCTTACAAGTCTGCCTGGGATATAGACACTGACCAAGATAAATGGGCGCGCTCGGTATATTATTTAAAGCAACATTTTTAGCGAATTTTTGGGCTGGTTTAAAAAAACAATTTTGTCGTTGGCGCTGCTTCAATAAACTCTACATTTTGTATAATAAAATAAGTGTCTTTAGATTTATTTAAATGGAAGCTTTCAGTGGTTGAATAACCGAACAGCAATCACCAAATACTTCACTTAAAACAAAGCCGACAATATCTTCAAAGACTTATCTATTTTAGAAGTCAAATTCTCTCACGAAAAAAACTTACCGGGGATTGGAGCGTCAAAACTGATAATGTTGATGACAAAGTCTAATAGTTTAACTATATGCTGTTCTAGCTGATTGGCCCGGCGTCGCTCGGGACCATAATTCGGTAAGCATAAAATTGTGTTGACGTCTCTTTCTTGCTGGTTTCGACACCTTTGATTGGTTTACCTTGCTGGACCGTCTTCGCTTTGTCAAAATATTAACAGATATTTTAGTGAACAATTATAACACTCTAGAGAGAACCTTTTTAGCGAACAATCATAACACTCTAGAGAGAACCTTCTAGAGCGTTCCGAAATCTTATAGAACTTTCTGGAATCTTCTAGAACTTTCTCTTTCCAGAAACTTTTAGGGCATTATAATTCTTTCTGAAACCTCTAGACCCACCGACGCACTAATCCACTTAGTTTGAAACCTTATAGATATTTCTAATAGCTTGTAGAACTTTCTCCTTCCATAACTTTCTACAGAATTCTCGAACCCTCCCGGAACCTTTTAAACTCGTCCACACACTCAATTCAGTTTGGAAACTTATAGAACTTTCTGAAACTTTCTCCGTCCAAAACTTTCTAGAGCATTCTGGAACCTTCTCTTAATCTTCTAGAACCCTCTAGACTTACCGATAAACTCAGTCACTTAGTTTGGAATCTTTTACAATCTTCTTAAACTTTCTGTTTCCAGAATCTTCTAAAGCATTCGAGAATCTTCATGAGCGTTCTGGTACCTTCTGGACACACCGACACACTTCGCTACTAAGTTTGGAACCATATAGAACTTTTAGTAATCGTCTAGAACATTCTCCTTCCAGAACTTTCTAGAGCTTTATCGAACGTTCTGGAACCTTCTCGACTCACCTCTTAGTTTGGAACCTTATAGAATTTTCGAGAATCTTCTAGAACACTCCCCTTCCAGAACTTTCTAAAGCTATACTGGACATTCTGAAACGTTCTTGACTTACCGGCACACTTCGCCACTTAGTTTGGAACCTTATAGAACTTGCGGGAATTTTCTAGAAGTTCTTCTTCCAGAACTTTCTAGAGCAGATTTTTCCGGAAACTTCTTATGCTACCGACACAGTCGGCGGGCCCATTCTGGAACAATTTGAAGCATTTGCGGCCTCCCCATAACGAAACAATGTGTTAGAATGTACATTTTCGTCACCCACTCCCACGCACGCTCAGCCATTCCCACCAAACTCACATATTTTCAATGTGATACCAAGGGCTATCTACCACCATAACCACCAGGGGTTGGTAGTATCTGGTTGTGAAGAAAACTTGGCGGGTAGGGAAACACGGGTTTCTTTTTATATACATATATTGATTAACCACTATAAAAAATCATTCCAAGTAAGCTGTTTGTTACATCTTAATTTATTTGTTATTTTATATTTACCTTAAAATTTAGAAGTATACGTCACAATAATAAGTTACACAATGTGGAGCGTCTCCCAAAAAGTGGGGTTATATCTGGAAGCAACATAGACCTTTATAATTCAGTTGTCATAATCTAGCCTAAGTACCTCAACCTATCTAAACCCTTATCAATTTCATACGTTTACACTAAGGTGAGGTATATTCTCAAGATATAATTAAATGTTTATTTTAAAACATCCCTCGAAAACTCACACAACAAACAGGTGCCTTAAATGTTCATCTCTAGATGAAAGTATTATAAAACCCGGAAATACTTACCTACAGAGAAAGTAGTAGTGCGTGTTTACTGTTTACTTATCCACTTTATAGCCTTATGTGCCAGCCACACGATTAAGGACAATCGTATTTACTGAATGCTAATAACAACCAAACAACGTCGCGCAAAGTAGGGTCAGTCATCCGTAACCGCAAATTACGCACGCAACGCAGAATCCTCAGACGTAACCGCATTCTTATCTCAAAGATTCTACGACATTCCATGACGCCCTAAAATACTTCATTGGAAAAGCCTGGAATAAACCTTTCGGTGGAATTTATCTATAAAAGGCGTCACATTGAACGGAGTTTGCCAGAGTGATTTAAAGCAATAGAGACTGCGTTAATTGTTGCGAATTAAGAAACGGTTTAATAATAAGTGTGTGAAGTATTTGGCAGATATTTAGCGACTAAGTATAAAATTAAGAACGGTACTACAATTTCGTGTTCAGTGACTTTCTTTGGTAATAAATTAAAATTAATTGCTTTCCAGTATTTTCATTAGCCTCCCAAAGCCTCGTCCCGTGACTATATAATAAAAAGAATGATACATTAAAAATATTATTTCGTAAGCGATTGTTGCGGTTCGAGAAAAATCGCCCCACCCTTTTTACAAAAAAGTCAAAAATATATATTATCCTTTTTAATATTTTTTATAAACGTGTGATTTTATTTATTTTGCAGCAAGGGTTTTTTTTAGAAGTTGAGAACTTTAAATTGAAATAAAACACAGAAATATTTTTAATATCCATGAAATTATCTTTATTTAACGGATCATTTTATGGCACTAATATTTGAATATGATTTCGGACATGTGGCCGCCGTGGCTGGCGCGCACATGGCGAATCTGGGGGTCCAATTTTCATGCTCTCTTTGCAGTAACTCAGGCTGTATTTCGGCAATAACGCGTCGAACGTAGGTTTTCAATATTATTTCTGATTTATCGGCGTTGACATGCGATTTTACATATCCCCTGAATGTATCAAAAAATTGCACTATTCCTTCCGAAACCATGTTTCCAAATTACTATTAAAAGCAAAGACGACAATATCCAATTATGTAAATAGCAAAATCAGAAATTTCCAAACAAAGCTTGGTAGCAAACCCAGCAACATCCAGATTTAAAAGTTTAATATTTACTCATTATTATACTCATTTTTGAAAGGAAAACTCTAATAGAAATCATTTAAAAAAAAACTGATTTCCAATAAGATATAGATTTCATAGATTCTACAGAAATTCTTGGGAAGTGAAAGGTTTTTTGTAGCAATATTTCAAAAACACCCGCGTGTTTCTGATGTGGTGAAGTCAGACTTGCCCGGACTCTAGTCCCTCGAGCATGCCAAACGGACCAATCGCACTTGGAGGCGCCGGCAAAGTACCAAGCCATTTTCTCACCGACCGGCGCCCGCGATACCATGCTCAAACTCGCTCTCCGCATATTGTTGTATAACGCATTCTCCAACATGTAAAGTTTTGTGTCTTCAATAAACCAGCGAGTTAATTGTGAGTACTTCTTTCTATTCATCCTGCATCACATCCCGCTCAGACTTGTCATACACCTTCACGCAAAACACTTTCATTCACAAGCCTTCCTCGTTCACACAACTTGCATTGTTGAGTGATTGTGCATTTCGGCAGAGGTGCGTAATCACACTGACTCTTTCGCGAATACACGCATTACATCGAATCATATCCGCCACACTGGTGACACCGATGTGATTCATAATATTGTACAACCATCTGCCAAACTGAGATATTGCTACCCTTTGCTTGTATACCCCTCAATTCTATAGTGAGTTTATTCCTGTTCAAGCGTTGTATCGAGTGAGCTAAATCAAAATCATCAAAGACAGCTTTTATAGTTAGTGTTGCATCCAAAGTTTTTTAAGCGGACAAAATGTTCCCCAAAGTTCTCGTGACGCGACGATCAATCAGCTGGCAAGTTTGGCACCCGAGATCCGGACTAAGCCAGGTAATAGTTTAGAAACTCAATTAGTTCCCCGAGCTCACCTCGGGTCGCTGTCGGTGCGAGGTGATGTTAGTTTTTGAATGTTTTTACACCCGAGAATGTTTTCCCACTGACTATCTGTAGGCATCCATTTATTACTACAGAATTCCTGCGAGGCTTTCTCAAGAAGAAGTTCCCTGATCTTTCTTGGAACACGGCCGATTTCTCTTCACTTCTTCGATCGGTCTTATTGGTGACCCGACAAGTCTTTTTTCTCAAGTTTGTGTTATTCTCGTTATATTTGAGTCACCTTCTTCCAAAATCATATAAGAAAATTTTGAATAAATTATGATGCTTGTAAGAAACAAAAAATAATTAGGTAAAAAAACAAAAAATAATGCGGTTAAAAATAAAGACAAGAACTGAGACAATTTTTTTTATGAAGTGAAATTGAATTTTTCAGAACACAGTTCTGTGAAATTTAAACCAAATTTATTAATCAATTAGAAATACACACAGAAAAATCAATTCAACGAAAAAATATTTGGCTTTGGTTCTGAAAATTGCAACTTCACAATAAGAATGTGTTCTTGAATATAATATAAGTATGTGTATTGTATCAAATAATGTATCCAGAAATAAAAATGAATTAAAATGTTTAATACTGGCATCCCCTAGCGGAATTACACAAAGTAATTTGTGCCTGCCGTACCAGAAAAAGTGGATTGCTCAAAAATGGATAATATATGTTAATCAATTAATAAATGAGACTTACAGATAAGGTCGATGTATTCACGGATATGTACGAGGCCGCTATAGCGTAATTGGTTATCGCGCCTGCCCCGGATAAGAGGAGATCTGTGGCTCGAATCCCGGTAGCAGCCAAATATTTTTTCGTTGATTTGATTTTTCTGTATGTCTTTCTAATTGATTAATAAATTTGGTTTCGAAAATTTGTTGTTTGTAATAAGATTCCGGTATACCTCAAGACAATCTCCTTCCATTCTTTATTCTTCTTCTTGTATTAATATTATTCCAAATGTATACGTGTATTTTTTTACATACATATTTATTTTACATAAAAAACACGTGTGGTGTGTATTTTTTACATATTTAGAAAGCTATAAAAATACAAAGTACCTATATAATACGTCTCCAATGGTAAAGTAGTCTCTTTCTTTCAGAAACAGATTTTACAGTAGGTATATTCTAGTATATAGTAGGTAAAGTCTCGCTGGAAACGATCGTATTGTTTCATTCTGTTTATTTCTCTGCTGGGTGATGTTTGCAAAACGGAAACCTTGTGAATTCATTTAAAAAACTAATTATGAAATACATTAAACACAAAATTACTACAATCCTACTTACAATCCTCCATTTTTAATAAAAGCAGTGAGTAATCATCTTCATTTGGACAACTGAACAGTTCTGTTTTTCCCGAATTGTCTGTAACTTGATCATTTAAACACGAGTGATTTAATTAGTGTATATTATAGATATCTCACAGAGACGAAACTGTATTAATTATGGGAAAGTAGGTATAGAAGTCATTTGGGTGTAACAGGACTTATGACCTGTCTTTTTATGGTTGGCTTAAGTGTTTAAACTATAAACTTCACTTTATTACATTATATTTATTATAATATACTATATTTATTATTACATTACTTTATTACATTATATTTATTACATTATATTTATTACATTATATACACAATTGTGTAAAGTGATCACTTAAGCCAACCATAAAAAGACAGGTCATAAGTCCTGTTACACCCAAATGACTTCTATACCTACTTTCCCATAATTAATACAGTTTCGTCTCTGTGAGATATCTATAATATACACTAATTGATTAATAATGTCTCTGTGACATAAATCCAGCACTGTTCTGAAAGATTTGAACAAACTCAAAATATTCTGACGAGTGATTTACTTAAACATGTTTATAAATCGTCAAACTTAAAGCGCTAAAAGACTAAAGGAAAAGGCAGTATCAACAACTGTGAGTTACAAAATCATTCAGAAAAAATATAGTTATAATAAAATAAATGAACAATTAATATAATTAATTAGAATATACTTTGTTCTCACCACTAATTTGTTGAAAATACCAATATGTTACGAGGCAAATGGTTATAGATAAAACTTTTCTGATTATACCTAGTTATAGTATTTTTATTTTTTCACCCGATTGATCATGATTGCAGCCGCCGCGCAGCTGTCATGGGCATTGTAAAATTCCTTTTTTTAAGTGCTCAATTTGTACCTACCTCTATTGAAATTATTTGTTTATTTTTTTATTAAAAATGTCTCTATATGTAGATTGAATAACAATAAATATAAAGAAGAAGCTAAAAAAAGTTTTTTACCCAAAAAAATCCCGAAATTCACCTATTTTTGCCGTTTTAATGAGAATATTCTATTAAGTAAATCTCAGCTGCTCGCGCTTAAATTTGAATTATAAATTAAATTTAAAGTCTTTAATGTCAAAAATCTCCATTTAATAAGCGTATTACTTGGGCTCACATTGTTGCCGAACACCCTCCAAACATATTTCCAAAATACTTATTTTTTAATTTAATTGTATAGTAATTCACTTAGTTTAAACCAATATGTTTTTGATACCACTAACCGGTTTCGGAACCGCCATTATTCCTTCTTCTGGATAAACTACAAACTAAACATTAAAACATATGATCAGTTATATATTTTTAGCAATTTTATGTATGTATACCTGTCGTATGACATTATTATAACATTACATTGTTGTTTGTTTTGAGTGTCTTTTTAAAAAATATTCTTTTTTAAGAATTTTTAAGAATTATTTAAGATTTAATGTATATTCCTTAATTGGCGACTTGATATGACCATTGCTTGTATTCAAATAATATGTGTGTTATCAACGTCTTTGTATGCGTCTCTTTAATTAATATAAAATAAAATTAGTGTCAGGTATTTAATTGAGTGGGTGATTGGAGAGGATGGTAATAAATGGGAAGAGAGAGATATAATAAAGCAAATTACTACAAATATTGTATTAATTTAATTGATAAAATTCTAAATAAAAACTGAATAAAATATCCACTAATAAATAAAAGCGTTTAGCATAGTTTGAATATAGTAAGAATATTGGTGTGACACGTATTCCATGTTCGCATCTCTATTTTTTATTTAAAAAAAAATCTTATTCAAAATATGTTAAAAATAAAAACTATACTAAGCAATGGCGTAAAATTTTATTAATAAATAATTTTTACCAAAAATATTTATATAATATTAACCAAAAATATTTTTGTTTAATTTAATTAAAAATGAATAACCACACAGTAGTATCTTATTACAATAATCTGCATATATTTTACTTCGGAACTTACTTACTAAGTAAGAGCTGCTCATAATAGTCGTTTCTGGTAAACCGACGACTTCAATTCTTAATTCAAAGGCTTGTGCTTATGAGAACAACTCTAGAAAGTTCCAATCTATACAAAAGTGGAGGGATGAAATTGGTTGTAACAATGCCAGGTTCATAGACGTCGTCTAGAGCGGTGGCGATAATTCTTTTGAACCCAATTTGTTCCAATTTTAAATTCTAAGAGCGGCTCCTACTTACAAAAGAGCGCTATAAAATGAACCGCACGGCTACAGTGGAACCACGACACAGCAGAGCCATAAAGTTGTTGTCATCGACTTTTAATCTCCGATTTATGTGAAAATTATTCCACGGTTTGTCGTCCTCGGCGGTTACATTCTACATGCTTCAAACTGATGACAACGGCCCATAATGACGGCTCGCACTGCGTACATCCCTAATAATATATATTTTTTAAATCTTAAAATATTGTAGTATGCAACTGTGCAATGTTGTTGGCTCACACAGCGTTGAGGATATTCTAGGAATACCTGACCCGACTGAAGAATTTTAGTATGAAACCCGTCGCAATTTTGTAACTAAGATGGGGCATGGGTGGGGCACAATGGATATAATGAATAATGAAAGTAAGATACAGGGTGGGGGACAGTAGATATAATGAATAATGAAAGCAGCTACAGTAAATGTGTCTGTACTAAATTACCATAAGGCCCTTTGTCCCCAGAAGAAGGCAGGGAGGAGAGACTAGCATAAAAATAATGGACTTCCACAGAAATCCCTTAAAGCGGTCAAGCCATGTAAAAATTTGGACTTGCGATTACGTGTGAAAAAACCTTTTATGTATTTAAAAGACTAGAAAAAAATTATCACGATGAAAATAAACAATTTATTACAATATGTAAAAATACAAAAGTAATATGCAGAATTTATGAAAAAATGGTAGAAAAGGAATTTAAAATGCATTACAGTAGAACCTCGGATTTCGAATTTAATTCAATCCGGATAATTAATAGCCGGATCATTTTTTTTATTAGAATAATTGTAGGTTGCTTGTTTTATTCAAAACTTCAAAAAATCACAGCGCGGCAACACATAAATTTACTAAAATTTCACTGCACTGTACTGAGGAATACTGACGACATAAGGAGATGGAGAAGAAGAGAGATGTATGAAAAGTGACCGTCTTTCTAATTTTCTCAATATTTTATATATCACTAAAATCCACAAATGTTGCTGAAGTGATTCAAGGTGAACTTTTTTCTTCAAAGTTTGTAATTGTGTTTGTGGGAAATGGGGAAGCATTTCCCACAAGCAACGTTGAAAAACTGCGCATACGTTCGACAACTGAGACATTATTTTTCAAACCATCTGTTCGAGGACTGAGTTATTCGAGATGAGTTCGGAAACCAAGGTATTTGAACAATATTCTCCCAGCACGATGATTATCTATTGCAAAAGCACAACATGAACAATAATCAAAAGTAATATCTTATTCTTATTTAATTTCTCAAATATATTTTTTTGAAGTTACGCCGGTTGTAACGTGCTGTGGTTAGCCCGAATTCTGAATATTTATATTTGCGTGTTTGACCCCTTTGAACTAGAGCCTCCCGGGACAAAGTAGTGGTTCAGGAACGCTACAAATCAGGTACCTACCCGCATTTGGGGTCAGTTTAACTCTCACGGGGCTCACATACAACAATCATTAGATACACTTGTTTCGTAAAGTAAAATGTATTCATTTTGTTTATTTTAAGTAAATCTCCAACTATTTACAATTTACTACAACGAAGGCCGTAAACACAGCGTACATTTTAACGGCAACCATTTATAGTCTGGCAGATATTGTCTCCTGAAATGAGGAAATATTTCACAATTTATCGCTGACCCGACACGATCTCGTACTTCCCTAGGCCCTGGAACAGAACACTGAACTATTAACAGTCTCAGTCCTGTTACTACGTTGTCGTTTTGATAGTTTTCAGATCCATCTCATTTTAAGTAATCAATCATAGCAATCATAGCAATATTAAAGAATATTTAGGAAACATAAAGGAATACTCAGCAATATTGAGGAAAATGTCGTAGAAGAAAAATCTTCAAATTTTTACATATATATATATATATATGTTAAATCTAAGGCTTTCACGGGTACAATATATGTTAGTTCTAACTACTTTGGGGGTAACCCGCGTCAAATTCTGGTCGTCAGGACCAGTCGTCTGCCGACGTTTCGAACAGATCTCACTGTTCATCTTCAGGGCGCCTTGTCGATGAGCTGCTTCTCCAAAAAGCGTACAACCGTTTGGGTCCGGAGCTCACCGTCAAGTGAAAGTTTGAAAAATTCTGCGTCATGTGTTTGTGGAGGAGTGGGTTTCTCCAGCGACGCCGTTAATGTGTTTTGCTCGGCTTCTAGTAATCCGTATATTTACTTTATTATCGTCATTATACAATATTGAGAAGGTTGGATTTTCTAATTGCTTCGGTGTTTTCATCGTGATTTCTGGTTTATTATTATTAATATTATTTGTATTAGAAATTTGATTATTATTATTAAGAATGTTACTCCATGCGGTCGGAAGTCGAATGCTATCGTCTCTGTTGTTCATTATATTATTATTTCTTTTATTTATTTCAATTGCCTCTCTGTAGATTCTAAATGTTTCATTATTGAGGCTGGCAACTACTTTTGAGTTATCGAAGTCTATTTTATGATTCTCCGTTAGAGAGTGTCGGACAGGGGAAGGGGAAGGGGGGATATATATATATATATATTGAGAGACAAATGAATTATCAATTATCTCGTACGAATAATGAGATAAATAATTATCTTATCATAGGTTTCATTATGCAGGGAAAGATTAAGATTACTGGATGTTGGAGTCCAGGAAGAAAAAGAACATCATGGCTGAAATAACTAGGTATTGATTTGTTCAATCTACTTTAAAGCATTTCCGGCCACAGTAAACCGAGTGATGACAGCCAACATCAGTTGAAGGATAAATAATGAAAAAAGTCAAAAATACATTTTTCAAATTTTAAAAATCAAGCTCGACGCATAACACTTGGATGTCACCGATGACGTCACCTAAAATCTCTTTTTAAATTATTTTCCCCCGTCATTGTTCACCTAACGTTCAATTTAATTTAAAAGCGTGGGCTTAAAGGCACAGTCGAGTACATTTGTCGAGTATTGGAACTCCAGCTAGAAGGTTCGAGATTTAAACAAACAACAGTTGAGTGCAATTAAACTACCTGCGTACTCACTCGGTAAACTACCCCCGGCTCCGCCCTGGCTTGACCCTGGCTCCCTGCCACTTTGGTCGGCCCATTATAAGCGGGTCACGAGTGTTTCAAAGGTCTGCAGATAAGAAAGTTAAAATAAGTAAATAGCATTCGAACTTGTAATGAACTGTTTTGCCTACGCACGTTTACGCTTTCCACGGTCTAATACTGTGTCGTGGCTAGGTAAGAATGGATGAAAACACTGGAACTTAATTAGCGATTTATTAATCATTGGTTATTAAACATTCAATATTAAGTCACTTAAAATGAAATAAACTTAACCCTATTCTTTAAATTACACTATTTCGCAATATATTACTCGTAAATGAATACTTTATTATCGCTTTAATACGTATTTAACATTTAAAAGAACATTTCATCCCATTCTCGTACGTATTATTTATCGCTTGTTTTCAACACCAGGTAGGTACTTCGCACGATCATTTCGTTCGATATCTGTTGCTTCTTTATTCACAACTGGCCACTCTGGGCGTCGCGCCGACTTCACACTGAATCAAACAGTCAAACGCGATAACTCCGCAGCGGCCTAAATCCTTGCTATTTATATTTATAATTTAGAAAGTTCAATAAAACGCTGGTTTTATTGAACTTTCTAAATTATTCTAGTGTTTTGGTTTAGGAGAAGGTTCCCGGCTGTTCCAATAGTTTGTAGACGTTTTGCGAAGATTGTAGATTTCTGAAGACTTTTTTCGATTATTCCATAGTGTTGTTCCAAGTGACATGTTACCAGGGGTTTGGACAGTGCGTAAATTCTTTTTAGCATCTCGTTACAATATATTAACTACACCAATTTCATGACAAAAATATGAACTAACATATCGTTCATTTCGGTTACTATACACTATTCACATTTACTCCGTTGAATAGTAACGATACATAAATTTGTTGCATTTATATGATCAGACGTATTCGCATCACAATAAAAAGATCTTTATCAGAATCCTGATTTAATTAGGGGGTTAAAATCGCAAAGGATATGATAAGCAGACACATACTCCTCGCAGATCCAGAATAAGATAGTGTGAGAGGAGATCTGAAGTGGCAAAATATCTGAGCAGTACAGAAGACTGTGATGTGACAATATTTTTGAGAATTGGATATACAGGTTGTTGCAGAGCTAGTCCACTATACTTTAAATTGTAAGGTCAAAATGTTCTTACATCAATAGTTATTAAGAAAGAGATTAGTATGAGTTTCCTGTTTTTTTTTACATAGAATAGAGTCATGGATACTCTATGAAACAATGCTAAAGCAACTTGAAGCATTTGAGATGTGTGAGACATCTCCTTAATACAAACTAAACTAATAGAATTATATTGATAAGGATTAATCTGTGTACGAGCTCACCCTATTACATGGCCATCAAATTTGAATCCTAACGGAGAGAGTGAGAGCAAGAAGCTAGGCTGCAGAGATTATTTTTCTAAAGGGGGTAGCAAGAGTCAGCGGACAGAGTAAGATTAAATGCCGATATAAGGCATACGCGTCACGGAGCCCTTGTTCCCCCATGTAGATAAATCCAAATGAGGTGGCTTGGACATGTGCTAAGAATGCCAGAGGAACGAGTGTAAATATGTATCCTTTTGGCAACCTCAGAAAGAAGGTGACCGGTGGGTCTCTCCAGATTCATCTGGAAGAAACAACAGAAAAAAGTATACGAAAACAGAATGGGTCTTGATTGGTTAACACATGCGGAAGCAGCACAAGGTAGGGAAATATGGAAGCACAATGTCGCATCTTTGGGCCCCGACTCTTTTAGGACAAGAGGATGAAGATGATGATGATGATAGTATTACAAATAACAATGTATTGATCTAGTGCACAACGAAAAATAAATCCTCAAAACAATAATTACCTGGAAATGGCAATTAGTACTAAGCAGAGAAGTACCAGTCCTTGCATTTCATCAATCAAGGTAAAATTGCAAGCAGAAGAGGTCGCGGAAGACAAAGGATATCTTGGCAGAAGGATCTGAGGCAATGGTTCGGAAAATACACATCTCGAGGTGCTACAAGAAAAATAATTATCCCCAACGTGATCGCTATCGTTGGATAACGGGGCAAGCAAGCACTAGAAGAACAAAATGGAGATAAGTGACACAAAGTGTTTAAAAGGAAGCTAAAATAATGTGCGATACGTACTTGGGAATAAATTCAAAATATTATATGTAATTCTGTTTATATTAGGAAATATAAAATAATTGCATTACCTACCTTAAGAATTAATAAAAAAATGTATAAAATAATATAAAAATTTTCCTTTTTTCAATATTCCTGATATCTTCTGTAAAATGAAAGTAAGTTTTATCGAATATAATAAATACAAGTCAAATGAAATTATGAAAAACTTACAGGAAAATTCTTGTGCACGTTCTTGCATGGTTTTAATTATTTTCTTCACACCCTGTAAATATATATAAGTGCGTGCACATCAGTGCCCTTTATCCTTGGGGCGAGTGGGGCGAGGGGGCGAAGGGGCGGCGCTCCAGGGGCCCCAAGCTCGGGGCGGGCCGTTAGATACATAAAATAAAAAAACAGCGGTAAATTGGAAAAAGAAAAAAAACGACAGAATTCGCCAAATTTATATAAAAATTTACTTCATGTTTCTATATTCGTACAACAGAAGATGCACATGATGATTTAGTTATAGAAATTGCTCACTTTCTATTTTTTGCATGAATAAAGTCATCAATAATTTCATCAAAATTAAAATAAACAAAACTTCAAAAAGGTTCTTAGGTTTTCACGGCCACTCAGAAACTTCTGGTTTGTGTCGTCTGGGGTATTATGCCGTGTTTTTACGACCTTCCTGGCATCAGGGGTGATGTGTTGCATCAGCCCTGATAATGAACCCTGCAACGGCGGCCAGATAGGTCGTAAAAACCCGGCATAATACCCCAGAAGACACAAACCAGAAGAGTTTCAATATTTGTTATCGTACAAACTAAGCTATCCTCTAAATTTTTTAGTACATATTGAAGAACAAAAAACGTTAACTTATCTAAATTAAACTAATCTTTCGCGATAAGGCATTCTTCGTTTTTATATTTTTTTTAAATTAGTGGCCCCAGTGTCCTGAAATTCTTAAAATGGCTCTGATGTATGAGTTTAGTGTCTGTGGCAAAAGTTTAATTTATTAAAAATGTCTCCATGTCTCGAACAACAAACCGTCCCTCGTTGCCTGTGTAATTTAACTTTGGAACTCTGAAGATAATTTATGACATCGGAAGTGTTCGCAAAATTATCTCGCCAAATTTTATACATACCGCGCGATGCAAGATAAACCGAGAAATATCACCGGCGGCCGCGCGGCTCGGCGCTTCGGGACAAATTACGAGACAAAAATTGGCCAAATTCGAGGCCTTGTGTAGAAAATATCAGCGGGGTGCATGGTTCAAAATCCGTCGGTCACAAAGTATAGGACAAGACACAAAGCAAGACACAAACGCGTACATCTCAAAAATTATCATCATCTCCGTACTATACGCGACGGTTAACGTAATCGGCACGAATAGGCGGGCTCATAATAATGATAACTTTTAAAGGATAAATTACAAGCTCCTCTGTATCTAGGATAAAAAATAAATTCTAAATTCGTATTAAAATTAAATGAGTGTCATTCCACCGGCAAAATAATGACTTTGAATCCTTAGAGAGAACTTAGTATTACATTTTTTGATAGATTTTTTCTGTATACCTTTAAAGGTAGAGCTAATTTGTTTTATATTGGCTTTTAATAAACCATACAAATTTTCAAATTTTACTCTAGTACGTATTTTTGCGAGTAGTGCACGTAATAAATTTTGTAAATTATATAATTAATTGTTATTTCATTGAATACTGATTGAGCTTTTCAATTTATTCAAAATCCCCAAAAATGTCAAACAAAAAGTGTTGGGTGTACTAATACGAAATGACACCTCATAACACCACCCGTCGTGTCTCAAAATGTCTGCTCTACTATGGATCAAAGATGTTTATTTACTTCCATACACATAGTATATATGAGTACGTCTACAAGAATGAAACTCTATGTTTTTATTTTTATTTCATCGTAAATGACCCTAATAAATGATTTTAGAGTAAGAACAAGATTTAGAGTGTCAAAAATCAATAAATACAATTTGGGAATGTGTTGTAGATTAGGTTCCTAGATCTACGCCGTCTAATCTAATCTAAGCAATGGTTCTCGACAGAATATAATTTTGTTTATTATCTTTAATCGTTATGATATTCGTATTTTGTAAGTCTTATTAATATTATTGTAGTATTTAGTTACGATGAAGTCAAAAACTTTTGAATGAATCTCTTGGACATCCTAAGTAGGTACGATAACGATTTTCATATAGGTATTTAACCAAAATATTTAAACAGACAAGAACTATGTTGTTTACAAGACACAAGCGAACAAAATTTGAATCGAACTCAAACATGTTATTCCGAAAATAAATAAGGGTAAGAAAACAAATGATCCCATCGTTTTCTGCTTGATTTGTTTGGGTTTGTGTGGATGTTTTATAAAACCAAACACAAAATCCGGAAAAAATATTCGGTTATCTTTCATTTCGGACAATTCGACAATTATTATTTTTTCTTTCAGAGTGTTCTTGTTGGTTTGAACCAACACAAGCCAGACGTGCCTCCCAAACGTGAGACGAATTTACGAACTAAATTACTATGCAATTATTTTCGGTATCTACAATTTATTCTAATTAACTAATATAATAGAATAAAAATTATTTTATTAGCGTGAGTGAGTGGGAGGGCGTAAGCAAAGATTAACTCGAATCATAAATGAAAAAGAAAATGAAATAGAATAAAAACACATAATATCACACAAGAATGAATAAGTTTTTCTGGTTCGAAACATTTCATAAATTAGGTTAAAAAACTCTTTAACTCAAAAATAAATAAAAAATGTTCCCGGAAGGAAACCGAACGCCAGTGGCCATGCTTCCGGGCAATATACGGTGCTTGTGAATGTGAAGCGGTTTCCGTCAGTGTACCTAAGACTGTATGTAAACCCATTAACCGCTTAGTGTATATTATAGATATCTCATAGAGACGAAACTGTATTAATTATGGGAAAGTAGGTATAGAAGTCATTTTGGGTGTAACAGGACTTATGACCTGTCTTTTGGTAGGCTTAAGTGATCACTTTACACAATTGTAACATTCGCCATTTCCACCCATGATAGAATATACCATGCTTATTCATTTTTTGAAAGTTGTATATAAATGGCTTTGTACAGGCCGCATGGAAAAGGCGCTTACAACTCATATATGAAAGCTTCACGCAATTTGAACATATATACAACTTCCAAAAAATGAATAAGCATGGTATATTCTATCATGGGTGGAAATGGCGAATGTTACAATTGTGTAAAGTGATCACTTAAGCCTACCAAAAGACAGGTCATAAGTCCTGTTACACCCAAAATGACTTCTATACCTACTTTCCCATAATTAATACAGTTTTGTCTCTATGAGATATCTATAATATACACTAATTGATTAATAATGTCTCTGTGACATAAATCCAGCACTGTTCTGAAAGATTTGAACAAACTCAAAATATTCCATTAACCGCTGTTCACTTGAATAGGCTACCGACCATTGATTATTTTAATCAACCATTGGCCTTTAAATATTTGATTAATCAAACATTTATAGGCAGGAGTAGTGGCGCACAAATATCAAAGAAGAAAAAATATAAAAATGAAAATGTTTTGCCAGAAAGGATATGAAATCTGTATGTAAACGATTTATCATCATCCATCTCCCTGATCTAAACTTGTATTCGGGCATCCCCAAAAATAATAATTTAGAACGTCCATCCGTAAACGTAACTAGAATCCAATAGCTAATCCGTATGAATCCCTATAAAATTAGTATGATTTCAAAATTGTTATTAAAAAATAAAATTAAAACATTGACTTTATGTTTTTTAATAAAATACTCTGAATTAGATTTTTTTTACTATTTATATATTTTTTAATATTACAGCTTGATGAAAATTAAAACTAATTAGTGCATCTATGACTTTATCACAAATATCATTGGTATTAATTATTAATTAAAATAAATGGTTATCTATGTAACAATGTCCGTCATTAAGAGTACCATATAAAAATGAGGTATACGAAGCAAAAAAGCAGATTTCTCTAAAAAAATCTTAATAATAAATAAAAAGCATAATTAATAATATTCATCACTAATGTCATCAAGACGCTACGCTACTCTGTATAGCGCAGCCAGGCGGCCAAAATATTTAACAAAAGTACCTCATTTCAAAATGTACAAATGCACAAAAATTTCGATATTTATGTAGGTTATTGATATGTTTATTTATTAGTTATTAATCACACCTGATGATGCGAAGGACTGCTCTTCTCGAAACTAGTGACAAATATACCTGAACGCTTGTGCATTACAAAGATTAATTTTGTCTTAATTAAAATAATCATGTTGCACCACAAGCAAAATGTCATATCAATCAATAATAATAAACAAATCTCTCTTCAGTTAACAAAAAGCGTACGCCCACCACAATGACAATGTCAACCAACCACAGCAATGATAAAAACTGGTACACTTTGTGTATTATACACAATTTTATCAAAGCGTTAAGTAAAAAAGTGCATTATTAGGAAACGTTTATACTACATTAACATAAATTGCAACCCCAGTTGGGGTTAAAAACCGCACGAATCACGAAGAAGTTAGAGCTTGTTACAGATGTAAGGCAGGATCAAAGTTGGCCGCAAAACCTGGCGACTAATAACGGTTACTACCTCCCTCGTGCCTTCTCATCCAACCCCCCACCTTAATACAAGTTGGCTAACATCACCTGCGTCGTATCATAACAATTGTAACTAATTTACGAGCACCACACTATTCTGTTCTGACTTGGTCCTGACACACAACTTTTGCTTCACAATTACACGTCTTTGCGTCGACGTTGTCGTATATTGATGTCGACGGTTAATAAGATTCCAAACAAGACTATATATCAGTATCTGGTTAACCTGGTCAAGCCACGTCTTCCGCGGCCGCTCTCCCTTTCTGGCGCCACCAGCACTTGTATCATATACCTTTCTTTCCTTATTTATTCGCTCAACATATTATAGCGTACCTAGATTTCAACTCAGATACACCTTATTTGACAAACAGAAAGAGTTTATTTTTTCACCAGGATGACGCGCTGGTAATGATGCTAATGATGATGGTAATGAGCTCAAGGAATTGAATTGTGATGTTATTAAGCATCCGCCATATTCTCCAGAATATGGATCTTCTGTCATTTATTAATTTTTCATACTATAATCAAACCATAAAATCATCATTCATCGTACTATACATTTTTTTGATTGCCAAAAATGTGTACAATAGCGCAGGTAAACATTCGTTGACTCATTTTTTCATCAGTCACAAAAGTTTACTTTAATGTAATAAATATGCTCGTGGAAAGGCGGAAGACAGGTATTTTTACTGATGTAAATGATATTATTGATTAAAAAAAGTAAAGAATTTTTTTTTGATTTCTCATAAAAAAAAATCAAAATTTTTTCATCAACCCAAGATTTTGTTGATGTATTATAATTGCTTGGAAAGTATGTTAAGAACATTGTCCGTGGAGTTATAAATTATATTCAGACATGGAATATTATTAAAATTGAAAATATTGATTTTCAGGCGTATTCTAGTGTATATGTTAAATAATTCGGAAAATATCATATATATATAATTAAAAAGAATATTGCTTAATACTCCATTCTTTCCAGCCCCGGGAAAAGAAAGTGATCAATGTCCAATATTTTCAAATTTCTTCCCGGATTCTGGCTGCAATCCACCAATTCTTTTATCGTACGAAACGAAACACGAAATAAATCTATATTTCAAGCGACAAAGAGGAACTTTCTTCGAAAAAATAGCGATCAAAAAGAGGAATTAAAATATACAATTACAGACACATAGCTACGTGTTGCAGCTTTGTAAAATATTTTGGAAATGACTCTATTTTTCTAAAAACTTTCCCTTTTATGCTCTCCGATTTTTATTTTTTCAAACAAAATATAAAATTGCAATAAAACATGTACGTTCCAAATATTTCTTCATTCAAATTTTTCAATATTTAAACTTTAAACTGTCGAGTTCTTACTCGCACGAAATAACAAAGAAAATACATCATTTTTATTAAATCAATAAACAAATATGTACATAATATGAAACAATTTCAATTTTAGTTGTATACTATATAGCCGAATCGTTCGATAGATATTTTGGAGAAGATATACTCCACATTAAAAATATAGAGGTTTCATTACCATTTGCGAAATTTATATAAACTATTTCGTGAGAAGGACTGCAGATGTCTCTAATATAGTCACTTCAAAAATATGGAAGGTTTCAATTTGAAACATACATACAACTTTAAAAAATTTGACAATGTGTCGATATTCTAAAGATGGAATTGGTGAACGTTACATTATGTAGAGTGATCACTTAGGCTAACTCATACAGATTGTAAGCTCTGGACTGTAGTATAAAAGACTTCCATATACGTTTCTCATGTCAATAACTTCGTCTCTGTGAGGTTTCTATAATTTATCTTAATTAAATTATAGTCCCTAGTAAAAAGTAAATAAATAAAAGTCCACAGAGGAAAAATCCAGTGATTGTGTTCTCAGATTATAATTGCGTATAAAAATAGTATTATTATGTTTAATTTTACTCAAACCGAAGCCGATACCGAAGACAATTGCAAGGCGATTGTATTCTTAAAATCTACTATCTATTGCGCTTTCTACGATCTGAATCTAGGGCATATCAAACATAATAATTTGATTGTCTGTCCATCTGTCCATTCGTCCATAATTTCGTGTAACGTCCGTAATTTCATTGGAATTCACGACTAAAAAAAAAACAAAGTAAGTGGCCGGAGATAGGGCTTGGACCCCGGGCCAGCAAACCCGAGCCGGCCGTCTAACTCATGTCGCCTCTCCGAGGACTACCAAAAAGATACTATAAATATATACTAAGGCTTAGCACAGATGCGAAACCAATGTTCAGTCATTTTTAACGGTTTATAGGTAGTTGTCAAATATTTGCCGTCTAATTATAAGCAGTTTCGTGATTACGTGACATGCGCACTGTGATATGTATACACGTGCAGGTAGGCACGCGTTTCTCGAATTCCGGTCACGTCGATCTGTGTTTAGCATTACCCATGCAGGCCAATATTCGGGTGTATCGCGAATGATTTATAAGGGTGGAAAATGCAAATAGGAGGCTTATAATATTTCACCGAGGCGCGCCCCCCGAAGCCCGGGACGCGGTCCGAAAACTCGGGAACAGGAACCAGGAGGGAAAGTAATAACGTATTTCTCAGATACATATTATATCATACAACGATTTATTTATTTATTAATTCATTTTTGTATATTCTTCTCTCAGCCACAATTATTTCCCTGCTGGACATAAGCCTCTTCTAAAACCTTCCAATGTTTACTATTTTGGGCTATTTGTTGCCAATGTCACCTATCCACCTTTTTTGTGGTCTCTCTACCCTTCTTTTATTTTCGAAGTTCTCCATTTTAGGATTTTTGGTGACCATCTGCAACTGTCCTGTCAGCCACGTGTCCCGCCCACTGCCATTTAAACTCTTTTATTCTTTCTGCGATGTCGGTAACCTTCGTTCGGCGTCAAATCTCCCACTTTCTATTTTTGTCACGGAGACTGACGCCTAGCATTTCTTTCCATTGGCCGCTAACGCTTTTGTAAGTTACTGATAGTGAGGGACACAGTTTCAAGGTAATATATCATCACCGTCAAGATACGCGTGTCATAGACTCTATTTGTAAGTATATACTTTAACTTGCCGAACGCAGCCCAGCTTAATCCTATTCGCCTCGGTAGTTCCGCAGTTTGGTTTTCTTTTCCCAATTTTATTTTATGTCCGAGGTATATGTATTCATTAACAATCTCAATGGTTTTATTTTCAACGTTAACTCAATCTTGGGTTGTACTCAGAATTTTTGTTTTTCCCGCATTTATTTCCAAGCCAATTTTTGTATAGAGTAGCTTGTTGGTGTGGTGGTTATGACTCTCGCCTAGTTACGATTTAGTGTAATATAATAATTTACACGAAACTAGCTACATGAAAACGAGACCCCTACTGGTCTCGTTTTGGATGGATTGGTCAAGGAAGGGTTAAAATTTGTTTTGGGAAACATATATTGCATATAAATGGGAAAAAAGGTGAATGAGTGATGAAGAACAAAAAATAAGAAAGAGATGTATAATATTTTCATCACTAGCATTTTTCAAAAGGATAAAGTACTGAAATCTCGTTGAGTTGTGCATTAAAACATACATGGTAAAAAAAGAAACGAAAAAGAAACCGAAGATAAAAATGAAAAATTTAAAGGTGAAAAGTATGAGGCATAAGTTTATCGATGATTTTTTTTTTTTTTTTTTATAATTTTTTTATTGTTTCAAAATATTTTTATAAAAAAAAACATAAAGGTAGGTATATTAATCTTTAGCGAAAAATATTTCATGCGAAAATCTTTTGTCTTTTGCAATATTTACATCTTCCTTGCACTTTCAGAAAAAAGTGTGTATGAAGAAAAAAAGACAAATAAGAACAAATGCGCTATATGCTTGTCCATCATTACAACGATTCGAATTCCAAATTATTAAAACTGACTAAAAACCATATAGGCGACAAATTCCACGCAAAAAGCACAGAAACCGAAGAAGTACGAAGAAATGTACTTATTAAGTTTATTACGTTTTATATTTAATAAATTATGTAAATTTTGTATTGAGTATGCCTAAAATTTATTTATGTACGCCTGTATTTTCGAGGAGACACTGTGCTTCCTGTCCTCATCCATCAATTAAGTAACATGGTTACGAATATGTTATACATTTTATAAATTATTTATTACATTCCACGTTTTCCACGTTACATTTGACATTATCCTCACTTTTTAGGCCACTATTACTCGTATATCTCGAATTACGTAATAATGTCACTTAATTAATTTTACACACACTTCACACTTAATTATGTTTATGTCAGAATTTTTTAACGGGATCGTGGCACTTGTGGACAAATCGAACGCTTGAAAAAATTAAAGTTTTTTTACCACCAAATTCACTGGACACGAATTTACTTGGAACCACTAATTAATTTTTCGATCGCACTTATTCACTACTAAGGGTTAAGAATTAAGTTTAAAATAAATTCGTGGGAGGACAACAAGGTCCCAATGTTTTGCAATGTCCCTTATAAAAACAATGTTTCTTTTTAATCTAGGCTGGGATAGATGAAATGACTATGGGAAATAGGGAAATGTCACCTTTGTTACCCGCCGTATCCTAAAGACGTAAAAATGGTACAGATTTGCATAGAAAATTTATCAGGTGGAGGAGGAAGGGTAAAAGTGGTGGGAAGAAATATCGCTTATGTTTTCCGCCAAGTTCTAAAGAATAAGTATGCAAAATTTGGTTCAGACCGGTCAAATGGTATATATTTGTATAGAGAACAGAAAGACAGACAGAAATTGAATTTTATAGGTATAGATTGAACGCTTGATAGATACTCGCTTAATTTATTGGCGCTGGTCACTCCCCGTTTGCTTATGTGGGATTGCTTCTATGTATTCGCTGAAACGTCAAAACAAACAATCGTACAAACAAATCTATACGACTCGGTATAGTTGACACACTTATATACGTATTCAGGTTTCTAGATATTTTACGAATCTAGTAGATTATTCGAAACCCTCAGAGCAATTTCCAATTTTCTGTAAAATATCCAGAGAAATCTTGGAATACGTGTAATTTCTTCTGTTTTTGCAGTCTCGTGACAATTTTAAAGAAGTTAAGTTTATTATGAATAGTAATTAACTTAACTTCGCCGGACTTAAATCCTTAGTAAGTACGTGTGAGCGTGGCTCGCATCGCACACGTCTTTAACGTAAGTACTGTGATGATATTGGCTTATTTAAATCGATATTGATGAGAAGCTTATACTGGAATGGTTGTCTACTAAAGTTTATAATAAAGAGAAGCTTCACAACCCGTTAAATATTCTGTGATTATATGTTTGCCGAGTAAGTAGGTGCGGACAAGCCTTTATTGTTCGTGAGACGTAGAGGTATGCCGCGCGTGTGACGCGTGCTTTACCTTTGTTTTGGCTGAATCGGACGAATCGCAAGACGCGGCCGTTAGCAGCGAATTTGGCCAATGAAACGCGTCCTGAGATGGTAGACTTTGACTTTTACACGCAAGTTGGAATCAAAGATGGCGGGAGATAGGGACTATTTTTAGCGATACAAATTGGAGAGCGGCACTTGAGTTTTCAGCCTTGAAATCGGCCGGAGGCTTTGTCGAAGGGAGTCCGAAATAAGAAAGATAATTTAACAGGACCGAGGAAAAAGCCGGAAGTTTATAATAATTCAAAGGAGATTTGGAACAGTGAACACTTGTGAAAACAGATAAGCCTTTCCAATATTACTGTCCAATCCATCATTACTGACATATTTCTGTTTGTTTAAATTTTTTATTCTTTCTTTCTATATAATTAATATGCCTTAGTATATCATAAATATTTATCATTACTGACATATTTCTATATGACATATTTCTGTTTGTTTAATTTTTTTATTCTTTCTTTCTATATAATTAATATACCTTAGTATATCATAAATATTTATCATTACTGACATATTTCTGTTTGTTTAAATTTTTTATTCTTTCTTTCTATATAATTAATATGCCTTAGTATATCATAAATATTTATCATTACTGACGTATTTCTAAATGTGGAGACCTGTAATTGGCCATCTATATTGTATCAATGTTTTCTATGCTTTTTTTTTGTGCTGTTGGTCTTCCATAAACATTAAATAAAAAAATTAAATAAATAAAAATAAAATATTAATTATTTCTATTGCCTTTTATGTGTATTCTATTTAGAACTTTATATTACTAGGCGCGCATCAGATTTAATATACAAGACATGATAATTTTGCGGCTGTGATAAATCCAGCGGGTGAATTATTGCATAACGCTTATGAAATATTTAAATGCGTCGCGGTCCATATGGACAATCATTTAAACTTGATATTCATATATTACCAAAGATATAAAGGCTTTAAAATGGAATATTTTACTGTCGAAGGGTGTTTGTTTTGTGGGACTTGAAATTCAGAATAATTGTGTATATTTAATGTCGCGATTTTGGTTCGGTATGTACGAGAGTTCCTTCAGGGCGGATTTATCTTTATGCAAAGGAATTTTTATGTTATCTATACTGGCGATTGAATATACGGATTTCTATATGATTTGTATTATTTTGGGAATAATTAAGATCGGGGTAATTATGTGTTTTTGATATCACGATTGTAAGGGTAATATTAGGTCCTTACATATGAAATTGGCGTTTTGCCGTACTGGCAAATTTGATCTCAAATATCTTCTCTTTGGTTAGGAATTCCAAATCCAATTTTATACAGCTATTTACTCATGTATTTGTGTTTTGAAAATTATAATTCATTTGTTTTTTCCTCAATTGTTTTTTTCTTTGCGTCACTCAGTTTACAAAATGAAAAACTTGAAATATCGCGTTATTTACGAGTACGAGTTCCACCGTGGCACCAGTGCTGCAGAAACGGCTCGAAGGATTAATGATGTGTATGGCGACGGTGCCGCAAAAGAAAACACAGTGCATTTTTGGTTCCAACGTTTTCGTTCTGGAAATTTCGACCTGCAGAACAAGCCCCGCGGACGGCCGGAGACCAAAGTTGATAATGAAGAATTGAAGGCTATTGTGGAAGCGGATCCATCGCAAACCACATCGAGTTAGCTGCAGGCTGCGGTGTTAGTGATAAAACTGTTTTAATCCACTTGAAGCAAATTGGTAAGGTGAAAAAGCTTGAAAGGTGGGTACCTCACGAATTGAGTGAAGCAAACAACAAACGCGCGTTGACTGCTGCGTTGCATTACTCAACCGGCACAATAATGAAGGGATTTTAAATCGAATCATTACCTGTGATGGAAAGTGGATCCTGTACGATAATCGGAAGCGCTCATCGCAATGGCTGAACCCTGCCGAACCAGCCAAACCATGCCCCAAGCGAAAATTGACTCCAAAAAAGTTACTTGTGAGCGTTTGGTGGACTAGTGCTGGTGTCGTTCACTACAGCTTTCTTAAATCTGGCCAGACGATTACGGCAGATGTCTTTTGTCAGCAACTGCAAACCATGATGGAAAAGCTAGCTGCTAAACAACCGAGGCTGGTTAATCGCTCTAGGCCACTGCTGCTTCATGATAACGCTAGACCACACACTGCACAACCAAATTAGAGGAGCTTCAATTGGAATGTCTAAGACATCCACCGTACTCTCCGGACCTTGCCCCAACAGATTACAATTTTTTTCGAAATTTGGATAACTTCTTGGAAAGGAAAAAATTAAACTCCGATGGGGCAGTCCAAACCGCCTTCAAAGATTTTATTGATTCCCGTCCGAATGGTTTTTTTAGTAAGGGGATCGATGAACTACCTATGAGATGGCAAAAGTGCATAGATAGCAATGGTACATACTTTGATTAAATAAATATATTATAATAAAAAAAAATCGGCTTTATGTTCCTCCCATACTAAACGCCAATCTCATATGTAAGGACCTAATATAAATTCAAATCGTACGAGAAATTTCCTCCAAATAATATATTTTAAAATGCACCTGGATTTTATACTTATTTTATTGTGACATAAATATATAGATTATTAGATACGTTAGATGGTTATATTACGTACCACTAGGCAATCGTTTTAAACACTGCTCCTATAAAGACGTATTTTGAGTAGTATATATTGTATCTGTTTAGATTTAGTCGCATTTATTGTTTCTAGCGGGGTTTTAGTATTGGTGCAAGGCCCCCATTATGAGGGTAGAATAGGTTATATTCATAGCACGATTATAATAGGTATTTTTGCCGCGTAAGAGGAGGCACTTTGAAAGGTAAAATCGCGTTTTATGTTCGTCCCGGACGGAGAAGTTCTGGCGGTATGTAAATAAATAGAATTAAAATATTATTGGTTATTTAGAATAGCGTTTTACTTGATAAAATTGCAGAGGATGTTTACGGTGTCGAATTTTTAACGTTTGTGCAATATGGTTTGCGCTAAAATTTATTTTGCTTCGAATATAAGAGCGAAATTCTTGTCTCAAAATTATTTACAGGTCGGCCTGGCATATGAATAAAAATTGCCATACTGCCGCCATCTAGCGGGAATCAGGAAAAGTTTTGAGCCTTCGCTAAGGATTAGTTAACCTTCGGTCCTCCGTAGCCGTGATAGTTATTCATATGACATTGCTTTTATTCATTCAATATTAGATTTTTGAAATGTTTTTCTTCAACATATTCCATTATTGTGGGTCGTTTGCGGTTAGTTCAGGGGTAGTTAACCTTCGGTCTTCCGTAGCCGTGATAGTTATTCATATGACATTGTTTTTATTCATTCAATATTAGATATTTAAAATGTTTTCTACAACATTTTCCATTATTGTGGGCCGTTCGCGGTTTGTTCAGGGGTAGTTAACCTTTGGTCTTCCGTAATCGCGTTATTTACTTATATGACAGATTGTTTTGTTTTATTCGTTTAATATAAGTAATATCATATTTTTATGAGTTACCGTAATTATTTATCTATATGATTTTATTATTGAGAGTGATGCAACGAATACTACTTTCACGAATACGAATATCAGGCCTACTATTCGGTGAATACGAATGCGAATATTTCCACCAAGGTGGGGGAACTTAAACATACTTGTAAATATAATTACCTTGATGCAACGAATACTACTTTCACGAATACGAATGTCAGGCCTACTATTCGGTGAATACGAATGCGAATATTTCCACCAAGGTGGGGGAACTTAAACATACTTGTAAATATAATTACCTTGATGCAACGAATACTACCTTCACGAATACGAATGTCACGCCTACTATTCGGTGAATACGAATGCGAATATTTCCACCGAGGTGGGGGGAGGACGCAAGCATACTTGTAATTATATTGTTTATGTCTGCTTGTGATATCACTATACGGCGTAGATGAACTAGTTTGAAGGGGTTTATGTCCTGCATGTGCTCGGCGTAGAGGGAATGGTCTTTTGTTTCTAGGATCCTATACAGGTTTACAGGTGCTGATATTGAAATATATATACAAGGAAAACATTATTTTGGGAATCATTAACTGGATGACAGATATTGAAGCACACATACACACAAGGAGGACGTTATGTTAAATACATGACTGGAAAGTTGTTATTGGAAAACACAGGCGCTACTAGAGGATATGGACAGTTTGCAGAAAACTTCAACTTCTGTCAGTTAAGGACCTTTTACTATTACTATTCTTTCGCCTTTTTGCATAACCGTGGGTGAACTAGATTGAAGGGGCTTATGTTCTGCATGTGCTCGGCGTAGAGGGAATAGTCTCCTTGTTTTTAGGATCTAATACAGTTTTACAGGCGCTGATATTGAAATATATATATACAAGGAAAACACTTTTTTGGGAATCATTAACTGGATGGCAGATATTGTAGTACACACACACACAAGGAGGACGTTATGTTAAATACATGACTGGAAAGTTGTTATTGGAAAATACAGGCGCCACTAGAGGATGTGGACAGTTTGCAGAGAACTTCAACTTCTGTCAGGATCTAATACAGTTTTACAGGCGCTGATATTGAAATATATATATACAAGGAAAACACATTTTTGGGAATCATTAACTGGAAGGCAGATATTGTAGTACACACACACACAAGGATGACGTTACTTTAAATACATGACTGGAAAGCTGTTATTGGAAAACACATACAAGGAGAACATCATTTGAAGGCGTTACTAGAGGATATGGACAGTTTGCAGAGAACTTCAACTTCTGTCAGCTAAGGACCTTTTACTATTACTATTCTTCTTGTCATCTGTTGAACGTGGTGCTTGTATGCAAAACTTAAACATATTTAAAATTACTAATGAAAAGAATCTTAATATTGTAAGATTTGCTAATGGAAGGAGGGAGGTCGGAATTCATTGACGCTGTGACGATCGATACGTTGTGACACGCCAGGTGGGCGTACCACATGGGCAACTTAACGCATACCAACCTTATAATAGAGAGGCTACGGCTCAAGAATATGCGGTTGTTTCCTATAACTCGGCGTCGAGAACTCACCCGTAACACGCTGGTGGGAAGCATCTCAGCGATTGATCGTCGCGGGGCTATTGATTTCAAACCTCTATGTTCTGAATGCAGGAGTGACAGCTATTTCTCCATCATGTACATTCTAATTTATACTGTACTAAAATAGTTTCATCACTCATCACCAATCTGATTGTCGTGACTGACAGAATTGATTATGAAAGGAGGGAGATCGGGGTTCTATCGCATCGTGGCGATCAAAGTGTTGTGACACGCCAGGTGGGCGTACAACATGGGCAGCTTAACGCATACCATCCTTATAATAGAGAGGCTACGGCTCAAGAATATGCGGCTGTTTCCTATAGCTCGGCGTCGAGAACTCACCCGTAACACGCTAGTGGGAAGAACCTCGATGCTTGGTCGTCCTCGGTGTCATCGAATCCAGATCTCCATGGTTATATCTTGAATAGAAGCTGATTTATTTGAACGAGTATCCGGATAGGGAATGCCAGTTGACATCTCACCCTGAAACATCATTAATCATCTTTACTATACTGCTGTATACCAGGAGCCTTTCGGAGCCCTTCTCCTCTGGCACAGGACATACATATCAGGAACCACGCAATTAACCATAACATTCACTCTGGAATACTATCTCTTTAATATCTCTAGTCAATTAGACTACACCGTGGGATCATTCACATCTATACTATCTCTTTATTATCTCTAGTCAATTAGACTACAACGTGGGATCATTCACATCTATATTATCTCTTTAATATCTCTAGTCAATTAGACTACACCGTGGGATCATTCACATCTATATTATCTCTTTAATATCTCTAGTCAATTAGACTACACCGTGGGATCATTCACAACAACTATAATTGGAGATGCTAACATGGCTCTGTCTGACGCACTCAGGGATGAGTCTTTTCCAGTCACCCAGTTAGTTCATTCAGCCCTTTTATCAGCAGTAAACATCATAATAATCCGGCCCATGTAGCCGCGACGTGGGATCCCCATCATTATAAACCAGTCAATTTGACTGCCCCGCGGGACAATATACAAACCTTAATATCAGACGCGGGATTTCTTCCTGATATGTTCGTCGCCATGAGGACGAGGACGCTGAATGGATCCCAGCAGAGGCAACAGAGTCTCAGGTTGGTTTTGGTCTGCAGCTTAGTGTGGGAGGTTATGTCTAAACAGGAGTTAACCACCGGATGCGGCGATGCTCTGGGGCCGCATCCCCCTCCCCCCTACAGGGGGGGGGCATCTAGAATCCACGCTTGAACAGAAGTGGTTGGACACTTCTTAAATTTCACTTACAGGGCTGTATCTTCCATTCCCTTAGAATCTCGGGCTGTGATAATGTCAGACAAAGATTGCCCCGAGCCTCTGGATGCGCCTTGGTTGTTATAATTATGTTTATCTTCACCCACTATGTACTGTGAACAGATTGAGCAGATCGGACAACGTGGGACGCGCTATCGGTAAGTTTCTTACTTGTGTCTTTGAATATAACGTATGCTATTATATCTTGTAAATCTGTCATAAATGGGTGCCGCATGTGGTTGTGCTGACACTGTTCTAAGCTGCTATTATGAGATGTTGATAATCAAGGCGGGCGGAATCATTAGCGTATGCCGTTAACTTGGCAACGATTGTATTGTTTTATATTTCAGTATTTTAACCCCGGTGGTATTATAGTTATGGCGGTACAATGTAAGGAAGTTTTGCTACTAGCATTTATTCCTCGGCTACGCCGCATATAATTGGCTTTTAGGCCGACTCAGGACGTGGACGATATCGGCTATCTCTCGTATAGGCGAAACTGTAGAATTCTAGAGCGGTTTCTCGAAGGACGAGTAAGGATTAGTTACGTGCGTTTGTTATTTCCATAGTTAGGTAAGAATCCGTTCTATATTAGTCTAGTCGCGTTAATAAGAATACGAATCTCACCACATATCAAAAGAATTTTGGATAGCTACGAACACAACGGAGGGGGAATTTTCCTAACCACTAGATAGATCACGACTGGCCAATTTTGAAAATATAAATTCTTAACAAAAAAAAATAATATTAGCTTTCATGTAAATATACTTCCGAAGTTCTAAGTTCGACTTAAGTTTTCATCTAGTAGCTTAAAACATAAAGTGTGTGCTTAAAAGTCACAAAAGTCGTAATAAAGCTCAATTCGGTAGCTTAAAGTCTCAAGCTTTGGGCTTTCCGTAAAACTTATGTTATTAAACTTTATAGTTAGGTATTTAGCTTTAGGTACAGGCAGGTAACGTTACAGTACCTTTACGTATGTAGATCTCTTTCCATTTAAGAAAGACAATCGAATTATAGGTCGACCACAATCAAAAGACCATTTCCTAGCTTTATCCGGTAAGAAGAAAGCGGGGGGAAATTTGCCTGACAAGCCCGTATTACAAGCCTCAAATAAATATATATTTTAGTTTAAAAAAGGTTACTTACTTCCTATAAAAACTTCTTTTGTATTCATTTTTTGCGTCGTAACAACACACATATTTTTTGCGCACATTCTTTTGAATGCGGTCTGGCTATAGGATGTGCAAGCCGTGCATACGGGGCACATTGTTTGGTTGTGTTGGTGTTTATACCCTTAAACACCAACACAAAGAAACATACATACTAATTCGATTGTCTTTCTTGAGTGGAAAGAGGTCTACATATTATGTTTAGATGGGATACATTTAACATTAGTACACGTAAGTATTATATTATACATTACGCTATCTCGTATCACGCACTAATGATACGATACGTATTTGCGAAGCACATGCACAGAAATATTTATCATTTATTAATTATTCCGCTTCTTATAGTACCTAGTATCACCTTTCGGAGGTCGGCGATCATATTGGCGATTACGACTCTATTCACCGCCGCACAGAACAACTCAGTCGAGTTACCCTGGTAGAGTCCATTCCCTTTAGGTAAGCCTTTTGCATTAGTGTGAGTAATACCCTTTTTAACCCGTAAATTGTGAAATTGTATTCGTTTTTTAAACCAACTTCATTGACCGCTCCAGTACAGTACAACTCTGACGAGCGAAGCGGTCGTTTCTTCGTTTAATATTTTTCGCTTGAAGAAACGATGACTACAAAATTACGAATATTTTTAAATTAGGAAAGGAGAAATTGCTTTCAGGTCAAACGAAGGAGAATTCAAACGTTTATTATTTAGAATTTGAATTTTTTGCGTCTATCATTTACTCAAAAAAAGAATTTTACGAGATTTTGTAAACGGACTGTTACTCACAATAATGCAAAAGGCTAATCTAAAGTGAATGGACTCTACCAGTCCCTCAAGTTACGCAGCCATGAGATGCGGCGACTTCCTACGCTACTTTTAACACCTATTTGTCCCTGACTGATGAGTTGATTTAGACCATATGGTAGTTCTCTTATAATATGTTAGAAATACTCAAGCTTTATATAATTATTACTTTTATTAATAATTCAGTTAGATATTTCTATGTAATTGACCATTTTACACTTAAAATATGTCATATATATAGGTATGTAATTGAGATTAAGTTCGCGGAAATTAAAGTTTTGCATTTTTGATTGTATGGAACGTACCCTCCTGCCCCCAAGGTATCCTTTTTTTTTAAATTTTATACGCTTTGTAATAAAATGTTCTTAGCAATATCGCTTCGTTCACTGGAGCCCTCGATTGTTCCAAGATAACTGACTAGATTCGAGTAGACTTCTCTTCTTTATATCTCTTCGGATAAACTCCCAACTCATGGTAGTACAGACTAACTTCGGAATCTGTGCTGATCTCGGTCGACCTCCATCTTACTTCAAAATACTTCAAAAATAACAGACCGCGTGTCGGATGCCCAGAGCGTGAAGCGCGTGAAATTTATGCTATTTTTAAGAATTTTTCAGGTTGGTTAATCTTCAATGAACATATCTTTAGCACGTATGAAGGAGATTTTTTCACAGAATTCTCGTTCACTTATCCATCAATAATAAATACTTATTATAAATTTAATCATATTAGTAATACAAAAAATTGTATTATAAAACAAAGAAATAGTGTATTACAAAGTATTTTAAATATAATGGATGAAGGGTGTTATTTTTTTAGAAATTGTCGTTCTCTAATACTGGCTAATTTCGATATCTTGCATTAGTATTGGTATTCCGAATACAAATGAAGGTCATATTAAAACTATGACATTTCTTTCAATTATTTTTCATTAGTTATTCATTTGTATCCGCACTGTTTGTTTATTCCTTAATATTGATATGTCTGCGACCATAGAAAAAATGAAAATTCACGTTTTTTCGTTATATGAATTTCTCCGTGGTACTAATGCTACAAGACAGCAAGTAATATTAATGACATGTAAAGACTAGGTATTTTAAATGAACGCAGAGTGAGTTTTTGGTTTGATCTTTTCAGTTCTGGAAATTTTGACCTTAACAACAAGCCCCGTGGACGACTGAAGACTACAGTTGACACTGGCGAATTGAAAGCTATAGAGGAAAGGGATTCATCTCAAACTATGTAAGGATTAGCTATAGCCTTCAACTTCAGTGACAAAATGATAATGATTCATTTTCGTCAAATTGGTAAAATAAAGAAACTCACAAAGTGGGTTTCTTTATTTTACCAATTTTTTTACCAATTTACCAAACCGTATGAACTTACTGAAGGAAAACAGTGACTCGTGTCGAGGCTTGACTTCATTTGTCGAGTCGGCACATAAATAAGGAAATTCTGAATCAGATTGTTACTTCTGTTACAGTTGTAATGAAAAGTGAATCCTGTACGATAATCAGAAATGTTCATTGCAGGGGTCGGACCCAGGGGAGGCAGCCAAACAATGTCCCAAACGCATATTGGATAAAAGAAACTTCTTGTGACTGTATAGTGGACCCGTGCCAGCATAATGCATTACCGCTTGTTGAGATAGGTTACCAATTACTGCAGAGTTATATTGCCAAAAATTGAAAACGATGATGGACAAGCCCGCTCTCAAAAAACCGAGATTGTCAATTACTCCACTACTTCTCCACGACAACACTAATCCACACACTTCACAACGGACCATCTTAAAACCACAGGAACTTTGACTTGAAACTCTCCGTTACCCACCTGACTTGCAGACCTTACACCTACTGATTTCTATTTTTTCGGAATTCTTCGGATAACTTTTTACAAGGAAAATTTTCAACTACGATGCGGCGGTGAAAAATCCTTGTCGATTCCCATCCCCAGGATTCCTAAAGCAAATGCATCAATTAACTTCCATTTAAATCCCAAAAGTACATCGACAACATTCGCCAATATTTTGATTAATTTCATATATAATTTTCTTAAAAAAAATTCTTTGAATTTTTCAATACAAAATTTCAATACGGCAATTTAAAGATAAGGACCTGATATCATATTCGATACACACTCCTCACTTAGGGACCATCTCGTTTAACGACCATTCACACTTACGACCGTTACCGTACTGTAATGCCCGCGCCCGCAATGAAATAGCGACGCTTTGGGATTTGATCACGAGGAGAAAACAGGATTCTGTAAGCACTAAACAAGAATAAATGTTTAAATGCACAAAAAAATCAAGCTTATTGTAGGAAAAACAAACTTGAATATTTAACACGTTTTTCGCAGGCTACCTCAGAATGTTAAAAATAAAACGTAAGAAATAACCTATACGAAATAGAATATTAAAAAATTCAATGCAGTTTATGGGGATTTAGCGGGTGGATTATACTATTCTAAAGTTTCTGTATAACATACATTTTAGTACCACACTTCACGCGAAGTTTGGATTGTATATATAAAATAAGCTATATTTCACTGAAAACGGTCAAAAAATATTAATGCTTGCAATGAAGAAAAAAGCTTACATTCGCAAAATTAAAATTACTATTCTAGGTATGTGTTTATTAATGAGCCATGCAGACAAATCAATTTATTTTATCTCTCATTAATTTCAAGACTCTTTTTTCGAAACGTTTGCTTCTTAGAACAAATATTGTGACGTTTTTTTTTCGAAACGTTTCCTCTTAGAACAAATATTGTGACGTTTTTTTTTGACAGTTATATAGATATTTCAAGGCTCGTTAGCTCTTTATGGTATTAACTTTGAGAACTAACGATAGTTTCATTGAGTTAAAACTCGCAGGCAGAATAATATCTAGTAATCTTCCATTTTAATCGCATCAATTATTGTATTTTCCACCAATCACACAACCTGTTTTTGTAAAAAACTTTGATTTTTACGAAAGGTTTACTATATTATAAATTTGTATAACCGGCCCTTAGACAGATTTTCAGCTTATATAAGATATTAACTTTCATAAAAGATTTATGTTCCTGATCCCTGGATCCATCTCAATAGGGAGAATTCTACAGAAATATGGAAAGAGCACACTTTGGCGGGAATACTTAAACGCAGTCTTAAAATACCTGAGGAATAATTACAAATTGCTGCAAATCACTTTTGACTAATATCATGTTTGGATACTAGTCACGTCATTTTTCTACTGTAAATCACCCAACGTTAAATCTTTCAGAGCATTTTTCACTAAAAACTCCTTAAATAATTATATGAATAAAACACAAACATTGTTTTTTCCACTATTTTATTTTTATAACACTACATGTTTCGGAAATCTCAGTTTCCTTCTTCAGGTGAGTTGAGACTGAGGTGTGTGTCTGATTTATGGGTTGTGCATTCTGAATATCTAATGTATGGGTGGGAGAGCGGGAACATTGTGAAAAGGGGTGATGTGAAGGGTTATATTTGATTATTGATGATTTTATTTTTTGTGTTTAGGTTTTATTGAATTTCAAGTGTTTTTAAATTATTTTGTTTTAAGCCGTATGTCTAATTCAGCGATTCAAAAAGATATTTAAAAAGAGATCTTTGTCAACAAGGTAAATAATTTATGTATTACGCATTGGGGGAGAAATGTTTGTAATCTTTGAGAAAGGGAGTATTGTAAAAACTTGAATTTATTATTTTTTTACTCCCTTCCTTAACTCGTAGCCTCGGCTTGTCTGCCGAAAAAACTTTGGATCGACTTTTAACCCTTTTCCCGTAATCCAATCGGGCTGAAACTTTGCATGTAGACTCATGGCGACGATAAAAATGATCTAACAAATTTTCGTTTAAAAAATTTATAATTATGGTATAATTTTGAATTTTTCGAAAGTTTAATTTTCGAGCCCGACGCGTGGAGTAGGCGCGAAACCCGTTTCAATAAGAAAGGGAGTATAGTGAAAACTTGTTCTTTATGGGATAGTTTTTTAATTATTATCTATAGAGTGTTTTGTTTGGATACACAACTAGATAGGTACATGTCGAAGAACTATTGTAGTCGCTCATGGAACGAGTAAGTGCTGGTGCGGATGTCGTCTTGTATTATGGTTTTGGTTTATTGTAGTGTAGATGTATTTATATGAAGCGTCATTCAGCTGTTCAATTTGTTTGGATGGGGGCACTAATACCTGATTGATCTTACTCTTGAATCCAAACTTTAATCTTATATTTTATGTTGTTCGGATACTTAGGCTGTGGTTTTCTCTCCAACATTTTGTTATATAATTTGGTATCTACAGTTTTTTTGACCATAACTCGTTCTAGTTCGTTATAATGTCCCCACAATCAGCCGTTTTCTGAAATAAGTAATATTGCTATTTGCATATCTTAATAGTTATTGTATAATGAAGTTATTGTAATGAAATTAATTTTGACGTTTTAAGCTTGATAGGTTTGAAATTAATGAATTGAATCAATCAGAAAGCTCTAAAACGTAATCAAATGTTAATTTATTCACAATTGTTAATAATGACCTTTCTAATTGGATGAATTCATTAATTTCATACATCTCAAACTTAAAACTTAAAACATCCCTCTGGGCGTACTCGACCTGGTTATATTTTGAGGTTTTCTATATATTCTCTATTAGGATTGATTCAGTAATGGAAGGAAATTTTTATAATCTTTAGCACCTAGAGTTAGGCTGAGAAAGATAAAAGGAGGCTGATTGCGTGGAAGAAAATGAATGGCATTATTTCTGGGTCATTCAACCGAGGCAGGACCGTTATACACGGTGAAGTTCTCGTAACAAAACTGAATATGAAATTGAAACCTGAACCTGACAAGGAGAATGGGAAGGGGAATCAAAATACACCGAACGCGATCGCTTAGGCGTTTGTGTGCCAAATCCATTTATGACATTTGTGAGTAGAAAATAAATAAATTTTAAAAAATCAAAGCTGAACGTTGCAAAATGAATAGGATTAAAAAAGACTAGTTGTCGAGTCGAACGAGTGATAACGGTAAAAATGTGCAGGACACCCTAAATGGAGGACGTCCCATGACCAGGTAAACCAGATACTTGAAGAAAGTGTGATATAATTCTAGCCGCACGCGGCAAGCCAATTCCATCAATAGGGGGCCTGATGCGGGCAGCCGCCATTATGTGCCACTTCTCCGCCGACCACCGTAGCCTGCGTACGCACTTTTTACGGTACTCCGCGACAAACCTTGATAAACTTTGTGTCAACATCCATTCCTAAAACTGCTGTCACACCACGCATACACAAAACACAAACTCATTATAACACAATTCAAATTCAAATGTTTATTCAATGTTCAATGTTACAAATGTTTACAGTGTTTACAAAATGTAATGAAGCTTTTTTCATTGTTGTTGAGTGTCTTGGTTGCAAGTAAACACTAAATTGATTTGACGCCCTGCCTGCTACACTAGTAATTTACTGTATTATAGCAGACAGTGCTCTTCCAGTAGTATATTGTTCAAGAATATTTATTATTTATATAACATTTGTGTATAAATCTTATTGCCAATTAAAATTAAGTAATAGTAAGAATTAAATGTTTACAATTTAATAATGGTGTTAATTAATTATATTATAGACAAAGGAAAAAAAATGATCTGAAAAGGATATTAATAAAATAAAAATAAAACAATTAAAAGTATTTAAAAAGATGATAGTAACAGTGTAACAGTAAGACAGTAAGTGACAGTAAATGTTCTTGTAGGAATAGTATATTTTAAATTTAGTTTATATCATGGCTTTTAATAGGTTTTGAGCATGCTTCCTTCCCTTTTCATGCAGCCAGAGTTTCACTTTAGAAGAAAAATACCCGAGACTATGGCTACATGTTTTAAGTTTAGTGTTAAGAGTATTGAATGTTTTTGGTGCTTGGAAGAGGTGAAATCTTTGTGAAAATGTTTTTTTGAATTTTGGTACAACACAATACATTAGAATGATTAAATAAATAAAACTAACTTTCTTAATCACCACTTATATTTATTTTCAAATCCAACCAGGTTTCGCTACGACCGTAGCTTCTTCAAGGAGAATCTTAACTGAATCTCTGAAGAACGTAGTGAAACCTGGTTGGATTTGAAAATAAATATAAGTGGTGTTTAACTAAGTTAGTTTTATTTATTTAATTATAATGTGTTTCACAACCAAGTGTTTGCTTCCTTCGAAAATTTGACATTGGAATGCCTTATGCCAACACGTGAATGTGTTTGTAGTTGGTAGACGTATTCTTCATCATCGAATACTTTCATTACACACACAACAATCCGCTAAAAAGTATTGTTAAGTACCTAAAAATCGACAAGCTTATAAGAGAAAATATATGAATGTGGATGAGGCGAGAGTTTGGGGCTCCATCCTCTCTGCCTACCCGCGTAGAGAAACAGTTTCATGGTAAATTAATTAGTTTAAAAATTGATTAATTTTGATTAATTGAAAACTTTGTATTGACCACTTGAAGACTCCAAGCAGTTAGTACAAAGTTCTTATTAATTAAAATTAATAACTATGTCCAACCACAATCTCAATACCATAAACATCAAAAATATATATTCGTTATTTTGGCGTCACTTCGTGTTTATGTGAAAAAAGTATTCCTGGTGGTATAGGATACCTAGGTACCTTCCATTGAGTCTATCAGTCAGTATGTTTGCCAGCAACTGTCCAAAAAACGGCGCGCCCAAAAAAATTTTACTTTCCATAAAATAAAAATATATTTTATCTTATCTCGCTATAAAACTGATTTAATGTGTATTATATAAAGAAAGAGTCAGCATTTCAAAAACATGTCATGGTCTCTCCAACAGAAAGATTTAGATAAACATTCCCATAAAACTCTAATAGGTATAACGTTATGTTTCATGGTATTACACCCGTAAAAAATATAACATTCTGCCTTCGACGGCCATTAACGATATTACGTAAAAAATAATATATGAACCCGTCATTATAATCAATAAATGTTGTACTGGGTTAATCTTCTCGCTATCCGCGTACGATTTTAATAGAGACAATATTCTATTGGACCATTTTCTTAACACCCAATTAAGATCTTATTTTTTTATTCAACTCCTTCCTCGAGTATATAAAATAGAAAGGCATTTGAATTACGACATATTTGAAATGGTTGTAATCTTTCGACGTTTTTCCCGTTCATGGATTGTTGCTGATTTTCATAATGAAATAAGATCACAATAAGACGCTAACGTGCTACCAATTAAGATTAAAATTTTTCTTAATCACCAATCAAAGAGCAGATTGAGAAATTTCTTATTCCCATGTTGTCAATGAATAAATTATATACCAACTCCAAACATTGAGGCGGAAGTAAAGAAGTGTCTTGTATTAAATAATCTGGTTTATATGGAATTATTTAAGGTAATGTAAAATTAAGATAAGGCAAGTTTTTCGTTTCATTATTTAATAAAAAAATATTTTTTAAGTAGGTTCATTTAAAAAATTCAATTATTTAAAATATGTATCTGCAGAGAAGTTTTTTTCGTTGCAAAGAAGTCGTTTTTGTTTCTGTAAATATTATCTTATCTGAATATTGTTTAATTTTTATTATTTCGATGCATGTCAATTGAAATAATGATCACACATTGCACAGTCTTGTGCAATGCTTTGGTGGTCTACTTTTTGTAACAATATTGAGGGAAAAAAATGATGAATAGTTCAGATTCAGTGCCGATAAATCGGCGTTTGCTAGAAACATGATTATAAAATGCTTCATACGTGCACATTTCTATATAAATATAAGTATAAAATAGTATGTAGAAAGCATTAGGTATATAGAAATACCTGTTCTGAGGTAGGTGGCTCTTTTTGTTCATCGTACTAAATACTTCTTAAATGAAATATTTGGTTTTGATGTAAAAGTAAAAATAATTAAAAAGAGGTAGCTAGAAAAAAAATTGTGAAAATAAAAAAGTAACACACAGGATTGTTATTATATACTAGCTGTAACTCGTCAAAAATGACGGAATATCGGTTCGCGTCTTTGCTAAGGCCTAGTATATATTTAAAGTATATTTTTGTCAGTCCACGGAGAGGCGGCGGTAGCAACATGCTTTAAGCTGCCGGCTCGGGTTTGCTAGCCCGGGGTTCAAGCCCCATCTCCGGCTGTTTAATTTGTTTTTTAGCCGTGATTACGAACGAAATCATGGACGCTACCGAAGTTACTCGAGTAGAACTGTCGGTAGTGTTGCTGATAGCATGCAACTGTGGCGCTACACAGTATTTATAGGATACATATTTTCCAAGAAAATATGCATCTCCGTGATCCTACCAAACGTTCACCCCCTAATAACTAATGACAATTATTTATTTCGATAAGGTGAGGCTTTTTACCGACAAAAAACATGGTGGATTTTTTCTGGATAGGAATCCGGGGCCTCGTCAGAAGAGCAGAGAGATAGTGACACTGTGAAGGTGGACTAACTGAAAAATATTTATCTTGGACTGCGAAAACCTACGATTTAATCGATATAATATATATGCACCCATGTACGTCTCCATGTGTTCCTGTTGTTTATTCTTCTAAGTATGTTTACACTGCAGTAAATAGAATTTCATAAATTCCAAGACCTTCATTGAAAATTGCATATTTCACATTTCTAAGAAAATTATAAATTCTCCAACCTACACGAAAGATGGCCGGTATTATTGTATTGCGCAGCCTTCGAATACCACCAGTCGTGCGAAGGAAGTTATTCATATGCAAATATTTTAAAATCAAGTATAAAGGAAAAATTATAATATATTACCTAAACCTCATATCTCTCTGTATTTTACGCGATACAAGGGTGTGTAAATTTCTTTTAAAATGTAGATATGTGATATTTTTGTTCTAAAGGCACAGAAAATTCCAAATTTTTAACAGCAAAATTTCTAATATAGGTATTATGTAGTGAGACAATTGTTATTGAATACCTTAGGGTAAGATCTCTTATTTTTTGAAAATATCTCTATGTTCATCGTTTGTCAATTTTTAAGCCATTTTTCTAACATTTGAAGACATTAGTTGTTGAAAATTGATTGTAGTATTTAATTAATATGGACGAAGATCTGGTTTATAAAAAAAATGACGCTTAAATGACGTCCTAGGATGGGCTTGGAACACTCGTAATTTTACGAAATAGCATTAAAAATTACTTTCAATTATTTTTCTCAATTGGGAGTCACGTGCAGGCTTGTCAAATAAATTATTATGTGATTGTTAGGATAGCTATCATTATCGTGTAGAATTTCCCTAAAAAAGTATTTATTCAGTAAGTTACGAGAAAACAAAAATATTAAAATATTAATATTTGTACGATATCGTGAGTGTGGGAGACAGACGACACTAATTATCGTTTTATTTATTCACCAGAAAATTAATTATTGTTTTATTTATCCACCAAAGTCACTGCATACGAATTTAATCGGAGTACCGTTATTTAATTAACATCAATTTCGTAATTCTCACTAATTGCCACTCTTGATTAACTTATTTCTGTTATGCTGATGCATTTTGTTTAAACTACTTAGGTTCGCACTAGAAAACTTCTCGCTTGCCGGTAGGTACTTTCGTATTATATCGCTGTTCGTCTGTTGTTATCGCCCCCGTATTTAGAAACTCGTATTCTAGATGTTTCGCGAAACGATTGTTCTAGAACTTTGTAGTAATTTCCAATTACTGTGAAAAGTTGTAAAGTGCTGTAAAATCCTCGATTTTGTTCAGTTATTTCCGCTTCTACCATCTCGTGGCAATATATTTGAATTAATTTAAATTAATTGCAGAAAACACATAACTTAACTTATAAGTTATCTAGTTTGGAATGATATATTAGAGGAGAATGACAAAGTAAAAAATTATAATGCACACAATATTTACATGGCTATATTTATGGCCAGAAAAGAGATTTGAACCACCGCTTTTTTTTTACATTTCAAAAAAACTGTAAAAATATCGTCTCTGTAGAAGTAAAACTCAGTAAGTGACATTGGAATAGTTTTGAGATAATGAGGTGGGTTTAAGCATTCAACATGTGATATTAAAATTATTGGAAATATTAAAGTTATGAGTTTTACCGCTAAATAACTTTAAATAGTCACGGAATATTCATTTCCTTTGATGGAAAAATATGACTCATTTTGGCCAACATTGCGTTTAGTGAGTTTTACTGCTAAAGTGACGATATTAGAATTAAGAAGCACTTAAATATTAGAATAGAGATAACTATTCTGAATCTTTCATTCATCTTTTGAAAACAAACCATTTTTTTAATATTAATAAGAGTTTAGTAGTTGTTACATACAAATAATATCATAAATAACAAAGGATTACGGTTATAGCTATAAGTTAAATTATAAAAATCGTTAAGAGAAAATTAAGTATTATAAATAACCAAATCATTTTTTGCACATAATTACCATTTAATATTTGTTTTCACACTAGTTCCTAATTGGTTATTCAACCCCCTAATATTAATTGTTTGTTTATGTTTACGTCTATACCTACTTCCAATTTTAATTTTTAGTTTTCAATGTATCCTGGCGAAAAGAACACTGGCCCATTAATATATTGATTTCTCAATAAATAATGTTATAAATGTTTTCCTTTTATTAATCTATATAAATAAAAATGTAAATGTTCGTTTGTACAAAATCGCTAATCTCTGAAAGTTCTGTACCGAAGGCATTAAAATTTTGGCACAACGTTGCATTCAAATACGAGGATGTTTATGTATACACCTACTTTGTTTTTATATACCTACTATTTATTTATATAAATAAAAATGTAAATGTTCAATTGTGTTCAATCTACCTTTGGTTATACTGGTATGAGACAAAATATTTAGAACGATAGATACCAAAGAAAATGCTTTTTTTGTAAATCAGCGCCATCTGTTGGACGTAAAAGCAACAAACACTATCTTTACCTATAAAACTCAATGTCTGTCTGTTCTCTGCACAAATAGACAACGTTCGTCCGATTCAACTCAAATTTTGCATACTTATTCCATAGGACCTGGCGGGTAACACAGGCGACCTTTCCCCCACCCCTTTACCCCTTCCCCTCCTCCTGATATATTTTCGATGCAAATCTGTACCATTCCACCGATCGGATCAAAATTTGCAAATTTATCCTTTAGGACCTGGCGAGTAAAATAGATGACACTCCTCCCCTCTCCCCTTACCCTACCTCTTCCCCTTATATATTTTCAATGCAAATCTGTACCGTTTAACCGATCTGACCCTAATTTTGCATATATATTCTATACGATCCAGGGGATAACAAAGATAACTTTTCCCCTTCCACTTTTACCCCCTTATATATTTTTTGTACAAATTTACACCGTTTGCCGATCTGAAATTATGCATACTTTAGAACCTGGCAGGTAAACGACATCCCATCCATCCCAGCCCCAGATAAAATGTAAACATTGTTTTTATTGGAGATTTTGCAAAACATTGGAATCTTTGTTCCCCCACAAATTTATTTTAAATTTAATTCTTAACCTGTGCAACGCCGGGTACGAACAGCTTGTATTATTTATAAACTTAAATAAGTGCCTCGTATTCATGATGTCCGATGCGTGCATTCATAGTGAACTTATGTCAGCAAATCGAAAATGACGGTGTTCGAGAGAGAAGGAAGAGTGACTAAATGTGATATAATTGTAAACAACGAATGCATAGAACAAGTGAATGAGTTAGTGTACTTGTAAGTTATGTTTAGAAATAACGGCAAGGTTGAGAAGGATATCGAAAGGAGAGTGACCGCGGGTAACAAAGTGGACAATCAGAACCGGTCGAAGGAAGCAAGACTAGCGGTACATAACGGCATACGAGTGCTAACTCTGATGTATGGAAATGAAGTCTGTAATTCGCAAAAAAGGAATGAAAACCGCTTCTATGGAAAATTTTTGGTCCATTGAGTGAGGAATTAATAAATTAGAATTGAATGTAATGCTAGCTGCAGTGTGGTAGAATAAAGAAAGGAGTGCTGAGATATTTTGGTCATGTGGAAGGTATGAATGAGGAAAGTATGGTTAAGAAAATATATTGGTGGAGTGTTGAAGGAACAGATCAATAGGAATAGAGGACATCCGCGAAAGACCTGGCATGATCAGATACTACAAGTACAGAAGGATGGCCCTGTTAAAAGCCTCAACAACCGTACATCATGCATGAAAAGCATAAAGCGTTCTATCCTCTCTGTCTACCTCTACGGAGAAACGGCGTGATTAGTTAGTTATAATATACCAAAATATAAAATAAGGGGAATTAAATCAAAAACGTTAGTATATTTTGAAATGCATATTTGAAGTGACAGTTCTCATATAATGATAAAAAAGTAACCCATAAAAATCAAGTTTTTATTATACTCCCTTTCTCATTTACTAGTGGAAACTGGTTTGGCCCTTAACCTACGCGTTGGGCTTCGGTCGGGCGACGCTACGAAAGGGAGTAATAAAAAATTTCCAAAAATCCAAAATTATACAACAAACAGGTTTCGCGTCTACCAGACGCGTTGAAATATTTTCATACAACTTAAAAATTTGTATGAAAAAACCATTCAAAATTTGAAAAATCCAAAATTTTATTTATTTTTTAACGAAAATTTGACAGATCTTCTTGATCGTCGCCACGAGTCTGCTTGCAAAGTTTCAGCTTGATTGGATCACGGGAAAAAGGTTAAAAATCGATCCAAAGTTTTTCGTCAGATAAGCAGATAAGCAGACAAGACGACAAGTAGACAAGCAGACGCTACGAGTTAAAAAAAAGAGTAAAAATTTAAAATGTTTTGAAACGTATTTCGAATAAGTATATTCTAAACATTCCACTCACTATACTACGAGCCAATTGCTCTAGTTTATGGGAGGAGTATTTACATAGATATGACCATGTTCATTAAGGAACGCCTTGTTCTCTGCAAATTTCCGAACACATGATAATTTATAATTATGATACATTAATTGAATATATGTATTTCCATCTGTGTGTCTGTTTGCCTATCAGTCTGCATGCCTTTCTGTCTCTCTGCTTATCTAATTACCTATCTGTGTATTTTATATACATTCCTAAAGCGATCTTATATACACATTTTACGTGTTTAAAACCAAATTTATTAATCAATTAGAAAGACATGCACAAAAATCAAATCACCAAAAAATTGTTTCGACTGCTACCGGGATATTTTTTCGTAGATTTGATTTTTCTACACGTTTTTCTAATTGATTAATAAATTTGGTTTTAAATTTCACAAAACTTTGTTCTGAAAAATTGCAACTTCACAGTAAGAATTTGTTCTTAAATATAATTTTACAAGTTTTTAATGTTCCTTGACATTACTGTGATTATTATTTGAGATATGTATGTTAATGTCATCAGACAATTATTTTTAGTAAATTAAAATTCCTTCATTTTTTCGTTATTATTTCGTTTTAAAAACTGCATATTTACATATTATTAAAAAATCATGAGTCGTATCCAGCAATAATTTATACTGTATTGAATTAATATATAATGTTTATGTTTTAGATATTTATTACAATATTTATTCCTTATTAATATGATAATTTAACCCAATTCAATTTATATTTTTAGATTTTTATTGGCATCCATCATTCTGATTAAGTTGGTTTTCTTTCTTTCATGTTCATTCCAGAGTAACCAGGTTGAATGTGCCTGACCTGGTCCGTCATATAAATTACAAGTCTTACATATTATATAGTTACAGCAAAGCAAAAAAATAAAAATAATACAGGTATATACAGAGAATATATTTTAAATATAGTTCCCAACTTTGCAGCCCTCATAAGATCCGGGGTGGCAGGAATGAGGGAAAGGATATACAGCTCCGAGAATATCCATATCCTGGAGGCCCGTCATACTCCAGCATCTAGCATTGATGCATATTGGAGAAAGATACCTCATATCGACATGCCACAGCTCGCTAAAGCCGTTATTATATGATATATTTTTATGTTAATGCTTACTTTTTGCTTGGCATCTTATCTTTCTTTTTTTATAGATCGTATTTATTATTATAGATCGTATTTATGATTACTTTTTATGAAAATAATTATTTAAATACTTACAAATTCACTTCGGACAATGCATATTGGAGAAAGATACTCGCTCCTCATAATTGACATGCCACAGCTCGCTAAAGTCGTTATTATATATGATATATTTTTTTAAGATAATACTAACTTTTTCGCTTCGTATCTTATCTTTCTTTTTTTTATAGATCATATTTATTATTATAGGTCGTATGTATGATTACTTTTTATGAAAATAATTATTTTAATACTTACATTTTCACTTCGCACCATACGTCTCTTACTTTCTACCCTATTTTTTTAATAATTCTTGATATATATCTTATTTCTTACCCATTATGAACCTGCATGTGATTATTTCTGTCTCTTAATATCCTTTTTCACATTGTTCTTGAATATTTTTTGTCAATGTTATGATATGTTGAATTATTCATATACATTACATACATTGTAAATAACAGTTCAATTGATTAATAAAAATTTGATCTTACGTTATTAAATCGCTAGAAGACATTATTCAAAGGAAAATAAAGAATGTATTTAATCGGTTACCTTATATTTCGAGTACTGCATAAAATTTCATTAATATTTTTTGAAAACACATTTATCTGTTCGCATTTTCTCACCCAATTTAAGATATTAAATAAAATTAAAAGGGATATTTTTGATCATTCACTTCTATATATGCAAAATAATTCTTATAATTAAGACCATAAAAGCTTTATTTGAAAGACAGCGAGTTTCCGTGCGAAAAACTTCATAGTTCCAAAATACAACTGAATAATTGAGATGAAATATATAAGTCTCAAGGAAGCGAAGCTATTTATATGAGAAGCGTATATTAAAGTCCTATACACGATGGCTCAAGGCTTACAATCCGTATAAGCTGGCTTAAGTGATCACTCTACACAGTGCAATGTTCACCAATTCCATCGTAAGAATATCCACACATTAGCAATTTTTTTAATGTTGTATATATGTTGCAAATTGAAACCTTCCATATATTTGAAGGGACTATGCTATTATAAGCAGCTGCGAAATCTATGTATACTATTTCATGAGAAGGGCTACAGATGTCTCAAAGCTTTACTCTGCATAATCAAAAAACAAATTCAGTATACTGAATTGGTTTTCCGATTATTACAAAGCTAGTTATTTGTAAAATAAATTTATACTAAATAAATTAACATAATAATAAAAATGTAATCAATTAAAAACCGTAATTTTGGACGTATTTCCTTTTATTTTATGATGTTTTTAAAATGATTTTTATTCATTTAAAAAGAGCCTTTAATTCATTTACTGTATTTACTCAAAAGCTCGTTAAACTTTCCAAAAGAATTTGCATCCAACACACTGTGATAATTTATAACTCAACAATATTTTTAATCGGTTCTGTAAATGTGTATAATTAGTTTTACCACATCAGCTGTCCTCGTCGTCTTCGATCGACTGTTAAAATCTGTTGCTCCACTATTCCTTGCAGAAAAATGGCTGTAATTTTTTTTTTTCATTTTTAAGTGATGAGTAGCTTGTTGGGGTCATGACGCTCGCCTAGTAATCTAGTGGTCGGTGGTTTGCGCCCTACTCTAGGACACCAGCAAGTTATTCCTATTTTCATAGCACAGACTTTAGGCGTAATTTGAGAATACTAAGAATATTGATGCGACACGTATTCGGTATTCGCATATCTATTAAATAAAAGGTAACACTGTCTGAAAATAAACGGAAAATGTTGTGAAAAAAAGATTTTCACGATCACAGAATTTAATAGCTAACAATGTTATAGCGGTTTATAGAAAATAGGCGTCATTTTATTACGTTGACTGGTACAGGGCTAGTAGAACCATATATGCCACCTCTACCCACTCATTACCGGTGACGTTACTACTGTAACAAGCGTTGTTTCCGGGGAACACTAAAGGTATGAACAAAAGAAGTGCCTACTTAGCACAAATGCTTTGTAACTTTGAGGTATAATATGCAATTTGTAACCTGATATTTGAAAAGGGATTAGTTACTACGATAAAATAAATTATTGAATGGCATATTACGAAGATAAGAAAGTTTTTTTGATCTAACAAAACTATTTTTTATTAAGATAAATTATGTGATAGAAGTCTTACATAGACAAATCTATTCATATGGGAAATATGTTTTTAAGTCTTTATAAGGTGGCCAAAGTACTTATTACCTATGTTAGCTGGCTTAAGGGGTTACGTGTAGTCACAGGCGTAAAAAAATAGACATTTTCAAAAATTTTTTTTGAACGGTTGTTTAATGTTTTGATACAAAACATAATACCAACGTTTTAAACTATATTTTAAGTAACTATACCGAAAATTTCAAATAAAATTATTAATACTGGACCACGATAGAATCTCGTTTTCCCTGTTTTGCAAGTAGTGTTTCGCGGTGTCCATCAGTGCTTCTTAGTGGTTTATCTAAATATAATGAAACAAAAAGAAATTAGTAGTTCAATAGTTAATCTTGTGCTTAATCGAAGCTTTTTTATATTTTTTCAAATTTAGCAAAATGGCGGTCTTTGAAATCTTAGTTATGAATTTTGAGGGAAAAAATCACTCATTTATTATCTATAAAAAAAAAAGTTTAAGTCAAAAAAAAATCCTTCGATTAAGCACAAGTTTTTAATACCTAAAATATGATGCCTTTTGCCTTCTCGAGTGACCTGATTTGCACGTTGGTCAGCAATCTTTATGCGCTCTATATCGAGTTTTTCAGCATACCGGTGTGCATTTGGTCCATAATGTAATCCTATGCATTGGCAATCATTAATATTCCTTGCATACCTTCATGACGTCTCATTATAAATTTTTGAAAATGATTATAATACACGCACAACTACCTATCGACTGCTGGGTTTCACTGCCACTGAAGTAGTAACACTAAATCAAATCTCAGTTAGCAAAAAGGTTCTTATGTCTAAAAGTAGAAGTATAAAAGAAATTTCGTACATTATTCTTAGAATTAAACAGGTAAAAACCGCGTTCCGTAGCAGTGGCCCCGTTTGTCAGCCCGGCCGGCTCTAGTACCGTCCGCGTATCAGTACGGGCGGCAGCGGAGGGCCCTACAGTTATAGTTGGATATCTTTAAAACTAATAACCGGATCGAGTTGATATTTTCACACAATATTTTTGAAACATTTTTCTTTAAGAAAACACCAAAAAAAAATTTCGATTTTTAAAAAATCCTGACTACACGTAACCCCTTAAGGGGGTGGTAAGGTTTTTAAATATTTTTTTTTGCATTTTATTTTTAATTTTTTAAATGAATGTATAACATTGCAAGAATATTGTGTCAAAATTTCAAGTCAATCGGAGCAAAATTGACGAAATTGTGAACATTTGAGCAATATCAGACTGATTTTCTATACCTGCTCGGGCAGCTAAGAGACGCGCTCACCTGAGGACTACCGGACGTGCTATTGTATTAGAAGAGTTTTGCTTAGACAAGGACAAAAAGATGCTGATGACTAAAACTCTTTGCTGTGTGAACATAGCATCGACGATCATGTGTAAGTATAAAATAAGTGTTGAGTTTTATTTTGAATTTTACAGTGTGCAAAGCTTTAAAACGTTTTCCCCACATCTCACGTTTTCAAAGTCGGTGTCCATCATAAATTCAAAACTACTGCACCGATCCTTTTGAAATTTTGAACACTATTTCTGTACATAATTTACGAGGTAACGCTGTCGAGTTTTTTTTCAAATTTGTTATTAATTTTTATTTTTTAATAACAAATTAGTCGATATTTTTCGCAAAAAATCGCGTTTTTCCCTTCAAAGTGTTCCAAAAAATTGAAATTTCAAAAAACTCTCCCAGCGTTACTTGGGAAAACCTATTATCTATCGAATGAGTTTTGATTTTTTGATTTCAGATGATCTAGCACCAAGTTATGATGGACACCGCAATTCTACTTTTTTCCGAGACACGTCCGAATAATTGCTGCCATTACCGTATTTTTTAATATTTCGTCTTGAAAATTTTACACAATATTCTTCAAATGTCATACTTTAATGTAACATTGGTTTTAATAAAGAGATTTTAACTGTGTTGTCACAAAAAATTCACAAAAACATGCCTTTTTTTGTACGAATTAACCTTACCCCCCCCTTGAGTGGTCACTTTACATAATGCCACATTCACCAATTCCACCACAAGAGCATCCGTACAATATTAATTTTGTTTTAATGTTATAGAGGTATCTTTACCAGCTGCAATATCTATGTATACTTTGTCAAGAGAATAACTTATTTTCGATAATAGATGGCTGTAACACAGTCCCTTCAAATATTTAAAAGAAGAATATTTAATAATATTTCTTCTTTCCAATTATTGATTTACTCGTGCCCTTTCTGGATTTTTGTATTTATATTTATGTTTTGCTTTGACTTAATATCTTGTGCCGTGGATCTCTATAATTGGTCTACCAAAAAATAAAAAAGAGAGATGAAAAAATATAGGTATATTACTTTTAAAAAAATGTGTGTATCTACTTCGTTTACTTACATCACTTACATATAGATACAATATCCATAATATATATAATATATAATATCTATATATATATATAGAGTCTATATATAATAATCTGATATATATATATCTATATATATCGTATAACCATAATTTCCTCTTCTTCAGGATTAATTGTATATTGTAGTTAAAATATAGATTAACAATATATTTTATCTTTTTATTGTTAATCTATATTAATACTTCAATTCAGTATACAAGTTACCTTGAAAAATAAAATGTAGACACATGTACACAACATGTAGACATTGCATCTAATAAAATGGCGTTAACAAATTTATTTAAACTTTAATTAACTAATTATGTCATTGCAAAGTAAAAACCTTTGAATAACCATTTGAAGAAATTTGTGAGGAATATGTTTATTTCAAAAAGTGTCAAAAATCTATGCGTACTAAATGAAAAGTAAGTCTGGTGATTTCAGTATATGAAAACATCCAGTTTTAATAGAAAAAGTTACATTGTGCATTATGACTGTCAGAGTGACAAATTAACATATTATATTCATCCCCGACTTGTCGGGGCATCGTGAAAAATAAAAGCGCTCTAAATAATAACCTCTTATTCAACACGAACATTATTTTTAATAGCTTTCATAACTTAAAAATAATACTCGTCTATTAAAAATCACCACTAAACTCAGTTGATCGTAATATTTTTAATCGACGCGACGTTTGCGAAATAGTACATAACTAAATCATTTTGACGACGTGAAGATATTATCTAAAAAAACTATCATAAGCTGATTCAGTTCGCAATCTTTAAATGCTTCTGTGATGAGATTTGTAGCCATTTCCCTTACAATACCGGTAGCTTTATCCAGTTATAGCAAAAGCTCTCTTTAGTGTGTAAACCAGCGAGTTCCGAGGATCCGAGTCAAAATGTGCGATGGTGAATTAATTCATCGATAAGGTAGCACCGTATACCTAAGACCTTTTTCAGTTATACTACCGATCGTATCGTGTTTTATCGCCGAAGCCAAACAGTTAGAGGAAAGGATATTTCCCGTGTGAATTTCCCAAGCGTTTTCAGAAAATCTATTTACATTTGATCTTTAAAATACGAGTCGTTGAGTATCAAAACCTATTCAAAAACCTTTTTTTTAGATTTTCATGTCAAAATATTATTTTGGGTCATTTCTTCATTTTACATATTAGTTATCTATCATTAACAAGCATTACTCTGAAGTGATTGATTGTTAAAAATCAATTTTTGTTTCGAAACATACCTACACCCAAATTCACTTGAATATAATATAAATATCTTCATTGTTAAGTAAAAATATCAAAAACATTTAATAATATTTTAGACTCTTAAATTACTAGGAACTTTATTTCATTACATTCCTGATAATGCAATAAATATATTTATTTCCTTGAACCCAAATCCAAACGCTTAAATTTAAATAAAAACCTAAATCCGTTGTCTGATTTTAATATGTACTGAATTAAAAAATGTGCATTAAATCCATTTTAAATGTTGAAATAAACAAATCTTATTTACATCATTCTATAATAGGTGTTTAAATGTTTTATTTTTAATTCCTTTTTCCATTACTTTTTAATTCATCTTATTCAAGTTATAAACAAACTGTAAAAAAGTTTTTAAATTCTTTATATTATTTTCGCCGCCGTACGTACGTGTGCATGGACATGAAAATTAACACACTTCCCGTCATCCAATCGAATTGAAATTTTGCACGTTGACTCGACGTCGATGACAACGTATTTTGACAACTTTGTAGGTATGCATGGTTATTGTACTTGTTTTCGTTTTTCGCGACAAAAACTCGTCGACCGAGAGCTCGATTCCAAAAATTTCAAGTTCCCCAAATGGACGCAGCCCACCATTTTTATGTATTTCTTTGGGAAATACATAAAAATGAAAAAAAAATCGTTTTTGAGGATGGACTAGCGGGAGGGGAGTAGGGGGAAGATCCCAAAAAATAAAATAAAAATGGAAGAGGGTTTCGTTAAAAGTTTTCATTTTGAGGATCGGACGAAAACTCGCAAAGTTATGAGGGTTGCTTTGCTGAAATTCGACTCAATTCTGAGTAGGAGAGACGTCTCGCGACGAATGTATTTTCCAAAGACGTCGGCGGGTTGCGTTCATCTGGGGAACTTGAAATTTTTGAATCGATCTTTCGGTCGACGAGGTTCGGTTTTCTCGCGAAGAACGAAAACAGCCACAATAACCGTGCACATCGACAAAATGCGTTGTCATTGATGTCGAGTTGACGTGCAAAATTTCAGTTCGATTGGATGACGGGAAGTGTGTTAATTTTCACTTTCAGAACATTTTCACACATACTTACGTAGGGCGGCGAAATTAATATAAAGAATTTAAACAGTGTGTACCCTCAATAAAAAATGAATATCTTGTAGAAGGCTTAATTCCAAATAGGTCATATAAATTAAAAAAGTGTCGTGCCTACGAACAGTTTTTTATTTATGGAGTTATAAAATATACTACTACTACTATTACGTTACAAAATCCCTTATATCGTAGTACTGAGGTCAAGATTTGTTAAACTTTAGATATTAAAATTAAGTGATTTATATTCATTTGGTAGTTAACTTAGACTTGTGTGTACCTGTGGAAGATCTTTATTAAATCCAACAGTAAACTGCAAGCATTGATGGAATCCATTTTCTTTGATGCCGTTTTTTCATACTATGAAAACGCTCACCATACTAGTCACCTACGCTACCCGTTGTCCCGGAAAAATCCAAAAAAATAATGAATTTTAAGAGATATTATGTTGCATCCCATGTTTTCGTACGCCGTAATTTGATCGGTGATAATCTTAATGTAGTCTTTGTGTCTTTTGTTTCTCAAGAATTTGTCTTCGGTAGACTTAAAGACTAAACATGCAGTCAGTTCTATGGATAGACACCATAGAAAACTGTTGATCTTTCAAAATCTCTCTTAGTTGCGGTCCTACAAAGATTCTTTTTTTATTTTGGCATCATATGTCTTCCGAAACTTTCCTTTGAGTACTTTAAACCATCACCGTTTATGCGCGTATCCTTAAGAAATTTTTCATAAAACCCAACATAATATTATAGAGGTTGTATCAATTCATTTCCTTGCTTGACTAAATGATGATGGTGTACATTTTTAGTTCTTATAGTTAGATCGTGTATTGTATGTCACTTCTTTATTTCACACTTATATAGTTTTTGCTTTGGCACTCACATAAAAAAACGAACCCATAAAAACCAAGTTTTTATTTTACTCCCTTTCTTTGCAAATTAAGTTTACCATCATGTAATTAAATAATTGAATAATCTCTAAAAATATCTCTTTATTATTTGATTTGTTCCTAAAAAACCGAAGAGTGCTGTCATCTGTGAACCAATTGTCATAAATTTTCAAAATTCGTAGTGAAGTACCTGTTATACCTACCGACGGAGTAATTAAAATTTTAAATATTCCGTGACGTTATCGGGCCGCCGGCGTCGTTGGTAGTAATCAAACTTTTGTAATGATTCCAATTTGAAAAAACCATTAAAATTTCTAAAAATTCAAAATTATACTATAATTATTATTATTTTTTAACGAAAGAAAGTAGATCTTCTTGATCGTCGCCACGAGTCTGCTTGTAAAGTTTCAGCTCGATTGGATCACGGGAAAAGGGTTAAAAATCGATCTAAAGTTTTATCGTCAAGCAACCAAGCAAGTAGACGCCACGAGTTAAAGTAAGGAAGTAAAAACAACGATATTTCATGTTAACCTCGTTCCCATCCTAGTAAAATATTAATTACTTTTAGATGGGCACAAAATTTTAAGTCATACATGTATTATTCAATCTTTGATAAAAGCAACGCCATGTTTTCATTATTCCCTTCCATATTTGCAGCATGACCAAGAGGAATAAGTAGTTGAGAGTTACCGTTTTGAAGTAAAATGGCCTTTACTCACTTTTAAAAAAATGTCGAAAAGCCTCCTCTTAGATGCATTATAACAATAGAGTAAGAACTTATCTATTTGGTGAAAAGAAGGGATTCCTTGAATCGTAGCTAAATTTAAATGACGAACGAAATCGTTTAAATCACTTTTTTTGGGGAACAAAGTGAGGTTCTTTAGAGTCTGAAGTCTCTGTGAATTCGAGGTATGGTCACTACAACTGATGAAGTTTCTAATCACAACTCCGCTGGTGGTGTAGGAACCGTTTAAGTTTCGCAATGAGACACAGGGCACATAGCTAATTCTATGTAAGAATAATAACCGACGAGTATCGTGTTGGGCTTGTGGTTAGGAATCTCGCCTCGTATCCAAAGGTCGCGGGTTCGAACCTCAAACTAGACCAGCAAGTTAGTCCTATTTTCATAACACAAGCGTTTAGTTTAGTTTGAAAATAGTAGAAAATAGTGAAAACATTTTTTATTTATACTTTTTTTTAAATAGAGATGCGAACACGGAATTTGGCTCACATCGATATTCTGTGGTTGTAATTGTGTGGTTGGTTGGAAGAAATTGTTAACTGGTAATAAATATGCCATTGTATTAATATTTTTTTCTTAAAAATAATAGAGATGCGAACACAAAATACAATACTCTTATTTAAACTAACCGCTTGAGCTATGAAAATAGGACTAGTTGCCGGTGTCCTGGAATGGAACTCGAACCACCAACCATATTACTAGGCCGGTGTCATGACCACCACATCTCGATTTGTACTTTGCACACTAATGTTACTCTAAGACCTGCTAGGCTCTGCGCCTAGCGCCTAGCCAACGTTTACTATCGCCGATTTTGACTATTAATTATTAATTAAATTTTATTATTATTATTATTAAAAATATTAATTAAATAATTAATAATTAAAGCAATTAAGCAATCTGTTATTGCTGAACTGCTTTTCTTTATATTGTTATTTTTTTTAATTCCAAAATATATTTCTAAATATTAATGCTTCAGTAAACTGACTGCACGCGCCTATAATAATGTATGACGAATATTGACTAATGGGTATGTGAATATTCGTACAAGTGTAAATGATAATGCAAATATATATTAAGTAATTTTTTTACCAACTTTCTAGGAAATCTTGCTTACCTACTTTTCTTTTAAGAAACTACTTTGTGTGTCATCATCCATTATTTTGAGGAGAAAAATAATATATTTAGTGAACAACGTATTGTATAAAAAGCAATTTTAAAAAAACATTGTAAATACGAAAAGTTCTTAAAATGTTTTGTCTTAATTAATTTAATCCCAATCCACAAGTACAAAGGCACGGTTTAATGTTTACACAAGTAATTAAACTAGAACTCGCCATTATCGCTGGATCAGCAGTGATTTGTAGGGGCAAATTAGCGAAACAAATAAATTATATTAACAATAAAACAAATAAATTATATTTTTGTGTTTTTGGCTATAATTAATTTTATTTGAATCAATTAATGCCTTTGATACTATGAAATCTGGTCTATGTATGTATCATCAACTTTTCGGTCCATATGTCTAAATTCAAATTTGAGATCGTTTAAATCAATGAAAATTGTTGTGCGAAATATTTTTTTTCTTGCGATAACACAATTTGTGTACTTATAATTGACGACTGATGTTTCATGGCCTTTAAAATAAATTAGAACGAAAAATTACGGATTCTTATCGCGGTGGTAACCAATTATGCTGTTAAAATTTGCTTTATTATTAAAAAATATGTTATATTAAATAGCTTTATGCAACATATCTCAGTTTAAAAAAATATCGTTCGATTTATCCTGCCATTACTCTCCCAGGTTTTAGGATTCATTGCATTATAGACTAAGAGTCAGCGGCCGAGCGGTTTCAAATCTGAAATATTATCTGTAGATGTACGCTATAGTAAGTAAAAAGGGTTGGATATTATGACATTTAATTTCGGAGGATTTTGGCAGATAATAGATAACAAAAAAATAAGTAACTAAAACGTCAAAATAATAAACCTATTTGGCCAGTATTTAATAATATTACCTTTATAATTTAACATCTCAGTTACTTATTTTTTGTACCTGTATTGCGTGTTATCTGCCAAAATTCCCCGAACCCAAATACATACAGAATATTATTTCAGGTCGATACTATAACGTAAGTCTCGCGATCACTGGCTCCTACTACTGGAGAAATGAATATACAAAATTGGTAGGAAAATTGGAAACGGAATAATAAATGTATCTATCGTTTACAATAAACTAGACATAATACAGAATCGCAAAAAATTTTCATGGAGAAATTATTTTTTCATGGAAATGATGAAATTATTCTTTCATTTTCATTAATTTTTCATGGAGTACAAAAATATTTGCAGTTATTTCCCACTCAAGTGTTTCTGAGATGAATACAAAAAAAACTATACTACACAAGGAAATTTCTTTGAAATCTATTAAACATGCATCTTAATAATGTAATCTTTTTGAAACAAGTTTTTAAAAACAATTGCTACCTCAGATTTTCTTTTATATACATGTATTAATAAGTATTTACTTTTTAAATATCGATATTGGTGTGTTTACTTCCAAATAGTAGACATTTCTGCTTTGCTATTTACACAATTAGATATTGCGTTCCTTGCTTTAATATTTCAGTCTAAAATCGATATCAACTCTCACTAATTGTGAAGCGACCATTTTGTGACATGACACATCCTTGATGGTTGATTGATTGCAGTGGATATTGCTGTCCTCGCTTTTAATTATTGTGATTTGAAAAAACATAATTTTAGAGGATGATTTTGAATATACATTTCTTATAAAATTTTGAATTCAGTACATTCTCAATTAGTAATCCTCAGTAACTGCATTCGAATCATTTTTTTTTACTTTTTTTTCAAATAGCATCGCATTTCCCTGACATGGAAAGTTCCGTAGTTGTATCCCAGTGATAACTTAATATTTTAGGATTGATTTTTTTTCTGTCTTCCTTTCAATTGACTCATCTTATTTGTTTTATTTTGAAATATTTTTTTATAATACTTAATTTATATCGTGATATACTCTTGAAATGCTCTACATTATACCCATACATATTTAATTAGTTTAAAGCGTGGTTTATTGTTGCAATAAAACATTATTAAGAACGATACCCAAGCCGTATGAAATATCAATGGCTAACCAAATCATTGGTGAATTGAGAGTCAGACAAACCGTAATATTAATAATTTCTAATTTATGTTACGTAATTAACAGTACTATATATATTAAATTAACCCATCTCTAATTTATGTTACGTAATTTATGTTACGTAACAGTACTATATATATTATATTAACCCGTCTCTTCCTAAGCAGATTAACTTTTGTCAATGACTCAAACCGTGAGTCATTTAAAAGATTTGTGCTCTATATTAATCCCGATTTTATTCCCTAGGAGCCTTTAATGTTTAGCAAGTGCACAAATTGTATTTGAAGTTTATAACTCATATTATGCCGAAATAAGAGTGTCTTGTTAAACATGTGATAATTTTTACTTCAACAAAAATAAATAAAATTATTTCTTACATATAAATATTACAAAAATTACAATATAACCCGACTATAATACGTCAAAAATTACTTACTTTTTTCATATAAATTACTGCCACCGGTTAAAGCTGTGAGAACAGCGCTATCTAGAGTAATATATCTTGATAAAGTTAGTGATTGACATTATTACAGAATATTGCTTTTTTGTGTCTTATACCTCATTATTATTTGATCCATCTGATAGCATTGTTACATAGAGAATTATATATTTGATAAATGATAAATACCAATGACGATAAAATAATGGATGCACTTTTAATTTTCATCAAACTGAAATAATAAAAAAAATCTTATTAAGAGTATTAGCAATGTTATAAATTATTAATAAAAAAATATGTTAATGTTTTTTTTTATTTAATAGCAATTTTGAAAACGATTTTTAAAACGTAATTTTTTTATAAAGAGTTGATTATTTATTTTTATAGAAAAATTTATAAAACAATTAAAATGCCAGCTATTTATTCTATTTCATTTTTTTATTATGTTATTATTTTGTTATGATTATTCTGTAGAATGACCATGACAGAGATACAACTTTCTTTGGTACACTTTTGTTCGAGACAGAAAAAAAGTTTACGTAATTATTTAGAAATAAAATATTTACAATTCGGCATACGGATTTTTTTATTCGATAATCCAATTATTAAAAAAAATCGCTTAAAAATAACAAATTTTTTTAGCTCCCAATTTTTCAAAAAAATAAATGTTTTTCGAAATCGGATATGCTACGCTGTAGATATTTCATTTCTCAAGAAATACATGATATAAACGAATACTTGGGAAAGTTGCATCTCAGGTACAGAGGAGGAGCCCCACGGAAATCAACATGTCACGGATTTTTTTAATTTTCCAATAAATAATAGTTTAATATATACCTTAATGTTGCCGAATATCATATCTTAGCATGATTTGATACGCAACTCAAACGTTAACTAATGATACTTACATATTCCATCTCTCTTTATCTGCCCTCCCTCCCCATCGCTCCGTCCCCATCTGGCCATACCGATCATGGCGCCCGTTGGCATGTAGTGTTACTGAATAGGGCCGGAGCTTATCAAATAAAAATGCTAGCGGTCAGATTCGCCATCAGTTTACACGCCGTTTTTCTCTGCATGTCGCTGTTGAAGCCGTCACGTGTGTGATTTTTGAATCCAGCATAGTTACGAAACAACCTCCTTCTTGACTATAGAAGTCGAGGCTGTGTACAAAGGCATCCAACTAGACAAGAAAAAAGGTAGGCCAGATTTATTCCTTTTTTTTCTAATCATTACGCCATTTTTCCGGTTCAAGTTGCGTGATAGAGTCCAACGAAGGAATAAAATCCCACACCTTAATAATTGCCAAAAAAAAATCAATCATCTCCCAGCAAAATATAATCCAATTTCCACCTTAATTTTATTCTCCCAGGGTGGTGTATTTTGTATAATAGACATCATCAGAGTAAATCACTTACACATGCCTAAACACTATTTCCTCAACACTAGTAAAGATTTAGAATTAGCAGCTGGTTATTTCGAAGAAGTGTTAAATTCAATATTAAGATTATTAATAACATTTACTTAGATACAAAATACGACGCCTTGCCTTAATTAAAGCCAGTCAATCTGTAAACCCTACCGCAGATGAATGCCGGTAACTTAATTTCAAATCTGTTTATTGCTTGAACAAAGAGGATCCATAACTCGAAGAACTTAATTAACCGACGCACAGATAAGCATCATTTTCTGTTGTATGTAAAATTTCCGTCCTTGTTAGATTCTTCCTTCCTTCATGGAAATATGGGAAATTCAGAGTTGAGGTAATTTTTTATTCCGTAATGAAAACCGATCTTAAATTCTCCAGCTTACCCAGAGTACACTTTCGTATCATTTTGTGAACTGGACCCAGAATGCAAATAAACATCACTCAAGTATGTACTCCCCATTCAGAATTGTTTTGCCAAACTTTGTTTACTTGCTCAGCCGAGTGTACCGGTTTGAACGAATTGGAATCTTGTGATCTTCGCTAAAATAATTCTCGTTACAAGCCATAAATAAATGCATGTATAATTTTATTATTCGTGTGTACAGAAAGGAATCGCTTGGTTTTTATTCTACTCGTTCTCTAATTTACTTGTACAACGCATCCCAAGGATTTTTTTAAAAAAATATATTTATTTAATTGATAATACATATAATTTCTTTTATAACAATGATAGCTAGCAAATATAAACAATTCAATTATTTTTATATGTTATATCTCACCAAAAAGAATTTAGACACTTATGTGTGGTGAGGGAAAATTAAACAAATAATATCAAAAACGCAGTCAAGTAAAAAAAAAGCTTCTTTTTTTGATACACGTAATTGTGGATTTCCACAAATTTACCACGGAAACATTATACATTCTTCGCATGTTAAGTCTCATATAGCTTGAATAATAATAAAAAATAACACCTGTAACAGTACCAACAGTAACAAAAATTTTCCTCCACAGAATTCCAGGTCAAGAATAAGGCTGCACTAAGAGGACCGCAATTGAAAATAGGGAAATTAACAATCAGCACCGTATAAAAATTACCTTCCAACATGGAATCAGTAGGTATAACTGTGAAGTGGGAACCACCACAGTCCAACAATAACTACGAGCGAAATCCCCCGTATCGGCTCTACACTTTCATGCCATACAGATTGGCATTGTTTTAATGTTAAAACGGTTTCCTCACTACGCCGCTGGTGAAGCAAAATTACTCATTCGATGCCAAACAACTTCACCGTCTCTGGGGTGCATTATGAAAACAAAAAATTATTTCAAAGAAAATAGCGAAGTAAAAAATGGAATCACAATACATGATACAGCTAATATAACCAAATGCAGAGAAATAGAAAGAGAAGAAAATAATAAAGCATAAAATCAATAAAGCAAAATATTAAAGATACCATAACACTAAAAATAAAATAAAATATATAATAAGAAATATAATTATAAATTAAGTTAGATTGCTCCGTAGAGACAGAGAAATTATGAAATTGGCACTCCCCTGAGGGCAAAAGAAATAAAATAAATAAATGAACGATACAAACAAGCAACGGATTCGCGGTTCAGAAACCCACTGCCGGCTGAATAAAAAAAATAAACAAAAAAATATATTAAAAAACTAATCAAAATCAAATAAAACTATCCAACCAGTCACACCCTAATTGAAGGTCTTCTAAGAATCTCCCATCGTGATACCCACACACGAATGAAAAGGGACTAATTTCTTTCACCCTCAATTAGTCCTTCAAACATATGAATACTGGAAATGAAAAAAGCACTAAGTACCATTTTTTTAAAGAGACGTATAAAGATAAGTAGTATAAACACTGCACTGAAGTCCTATCTGTGTTAATTTCGTAGTTATATGGGAATACATATCGCACAAATATTAAGTGCCGCGTCATTTTTCTTAATAAATTTATTTAAGTATTTTTAGTATTCAAATGATTAACTCACACGAGGTACCGGCGTGTAGTAAGTAGTGTTAAATATATAAATTAAAACATGTGTAAAATAGCATATAAAGAGTGAAAAAGATTACACGCTTTTTACATTTTATCTTAAAACGAACAGTCTGGCACTAAGTGCTTTATTCATTTCCAGTATTCATATCCTCTACACTGTACAACTCCAAACCACAGTTATAGTATTACTAGAGTACGACTGTAGTTTGTAGTGTTTGTTATCTTACCGTTTTGTTTTTTTACCTTTATTTTATGTTTTTTCTTTGATATTTCCTAATAAAGTGTGATATGTGGAGTAGGTACAGTGAATGGACTATTGCGGGCCTCTCGTCGCCCTTTACAAGACGTGACATGGAGATGGCCTTTAAAGTAAAAAATTGTCATCCTGGCGACGTATGAGTAAGACTAGCGAAGGGAAAAACTTCATTTCAAAATGAAGACTACAACACACACACGTTCACCAGTTTGAAGACTACAAAGTGTACACTACAATTGTAGTATTACGAAATGAAGCGAAGTAAATGAAGTAAAGTAATGAAATGAAGTAATTGTAATAATGAAGTGAAGTAAAGTAATGAAATGAAGTAATAGTGAAGTAAATTTTTAAATGAAATGAATTTTTAGATTTCTCCATTTAGCTACATCAACTTCCCAAAAATTTTTTCATAACTCCCAAAATTTTTCAAACCATGGGGGGGGGGTTTGTTACAGATTCCAGAAAATTCTTCATATATCTACATCAACTTTCCAAAAATTTCACGTAAAAAATACACTATTGAAAATGTGTTTCTCATACTTTCGATAACTTTGAAGTGTATGTACTTTGTAGTGTTCGCTTTGAAATGAAGTGTACTATTTAAAGTTTATACTTTCAATAACTTCGGTGTTTGTAGTGTGCACTACACATCAAAATGTGCGAAGTGTGCACTTCAATGTAGTGTAGTACTACATTGTAGTAGTGAGTACAGAGCGGACCCATCACTAAGTAAGACTGATATGAGAGCTTTCGCTCATAAAAAGGTCCTGGGAAAGCAGTGGGTGTCCATTCACTGCAGTTTGTAGTCATACCGTTTGTAAATCTAAAGCAAGGAACTCGGATTTGAGAGAGTATAGTTCAACAATCTTCAGCCTGAACTGAGTGCAGCCACGTTCGTTCGGATTATTTGTTCTCCCTGTCTTCCTTATGGGGAGGAGTACTTTTGGGGTATGTAGGTTACTCGCGATTTAGTAAACGAGGGATATGTTCAGCTACATTGTCAGTCGCGGAACACGAGATGATTAATGATATTACTTGTGCCGTAATCCCGAGGCCCTCGTTCCGGTACCGAGAAACGGGAAGTGTGAAAAGTTTTCACACTATTAAGTGATAAACTGCTGATTTATTAGGAGAAAAATAAAAAACATTTTAAAAAAATATTGTAAAAATTGTTTGTCCTGTGTCTTTTTGGTGTTTGTCGTTTTGTTAAAAAAAAAAACAGAACGAATCTCTCAGATACAGAATTAAATAAATAAAAAAAGTAGACTGTAGGTATGGCGGCGTTTATATATATTTGCCTTTTTGTAACTCACGATCATCTGCACTTTGCTCTCTGGAACTTATATGTGATGGCAATTTATTTTGAATAGCGCGGCCAAGCAACAAAGAAGAAAAAAGAACTATACTGAGGAGAATAAAAAGAAAGCCTGAAGCAAAACCTTACCTTATATTTTTTCAATTGGTTGAGCAACTTTGTAAATTTACATTTAAAAAATATATATATTATTTGTTTGTATCTACTTATATTTAGGTACTAATTACACCTATATGTTTTTCGTCAGGGTGTTTTATAAATGTCAAAATATCAAAATGAATGATGTATTTTGTTTTTTATTTTATTTCTTATTGCTGAAGTTCTTGATTACACACAATTATTGGAAAAAAATTAAAAGGAGACTTACTTTTACATGCTTTACTAATTTATAATTATTCTTAATTATTCAATTTCACACCAAAATTATTTATGTATAAAATAGAAAGTCCTAAAATAAACGTGATCATTTTCTAATAAACGTTTAGCAAATTCAGGAAAACCATGATTATTCAGATTATCGTGTATAATCAAAAACTTCAGCAATAAAAAAAAATGATTTTTCAAGTAATTTAGAAAAACAAAAGACATCATTCATTTTGATATTTTGACATTTATAAAACACCCTCATCATGGAAAGGTTTTTGCGAAACGTGTAGGAGTAATTAACAAATATAAGTAGATACAAACAAATAATAAAATCAACTTCCTTACCTTCCAGGACAGAATCTGAAAGGAATGCTTATTGGTCCAGAGCTCCATTCCAAATACAGCTCCTTCAGTTGTGGCCCAAAATTCCAGCGTTTGATCTCATTTCAGAAACACCAAACTTTTCGTTACTCTGTTGAATAATTCACATGCGGTTAAAATCACTACGATTGGATATTATATATTTAAGCTAATGAAGCGGGTTTTAAAACAATCGAAGCGGGTTTTAAATCAATTGAATAAAAAAGACAGAATAGATGCGTTAGCATTTTTCACATACGGATGGAATTCGTCGTAATTCAAACGGACGCGGACGGTTTACATAACATAGCCGTTTCGCCACAGAGCGAGGTAGACCCGGTTGTTTCAAGTTGTATTGGAGTAAAAGTTCGTTTAAAGCATAGATTTTTACGTTCTCCACCAATCAAACGATACTTTCATTTTAATCCAGCTTGAAACAACCAGACCTTAGAAGCCAAGCGATTGCCTTTAGTGGTGACATTTTATACATTGAACTTGTAGGTTGGCGGTGCACTGCGTATTGCGTAAATCAGGCGTTTCATTAAAATATGGTAAAGAAGGGGAACGTGGGACATGGCATTTTTGTAGATGTAGGGAACACAGGAAAATAAGGATATAAGGCAGACTTCAACAACAATGCAGTCCAATCTCCTCCGTCATTCCTCTTTCTCCCCTCCTTTAAGTCGGCCACACCAGACTTGCTTCATCTTATAGCTTGAAGTTATACGAATAATTTGAGCCATCACTCATTCAAAAATTGGCTGAATTATAGCAACTTGAAGTTAGCGTGGTAGGTGAATTTTTAAACAGATTTTTTTTCTTTTTCTCGAAACTTCATTTTTCAGACTGGTAGAGAAAATATTTCAAAAACCATAGGGTTGATTTTGTTCACATTTTGCACACATCTGACTAATAAGATTAGTATCTTAGATTTTTTACTTAGATTTTTGAAATAAAAAATATCCATAAATTTACATAATTTAAAAGATATTTGCGTTAACAATAAAAAAAATCATAAACGAAAAAAACAAATCATGCAAATATCTAAAATATCAAGGAATTCCCATTGAAAGCGTCATCAAAAATCAAATCATCGTCATGATTTTTGCATTGGAAAATTTGGAATTTTTAATGTTAAGTAAAAAACACCAAAACAGTTAAGACTTTCTCTGTTTGTTTTTGCGGTTCTTCGATCAAAAATATAAAATTAATATGTTTAGTTTACAAAACAGTAGTTTATTACGAATAAATGGTATTCTTCTTCTATTTCATTCATATTTGCAATCTTTACCTGCGTTAGTAATTTGTCTTCCTCAAGCGCAGATAGTATTAACGTACATACGTAATACTTTTAGTACTTTATTAAATATATACGAATAAAGATAAATCCAAAACAATAATTTAAAAATATCTCCATAAAAATATTTTTAATATGACATTGCGAATATTTCTGGCGGATTTCATGCATAAAATCGAAACTCAATTATTGACGGGAACTTTCTCCAAAAATAAAGTCCCTCTTGTTTCAAGACGAGGGTCACATTCCATTCGCCAGTTCATTTTCTTTAACAGGGGGATAATAGAATAACTTGTCACCTAACAAATATTTATCTAATATATGTAGTAGCTCTAATCGAGACACGAGAGCAGTTAATAATAGCTTAAGGCAAGTATTTACATATTCTTTATTTACATAAGTTTTATAACAAACTGTTATATAGATGCAGTTATGCAGAAATCATCCAACCCACAAAATGATAAAAATGAGTTATGTTCGAGATGAGACAGCTTAATACGATATCTTTATGTACTGAAAATATCCAAACTCTAAGTGATATACATACATAGTTTTTTGAAAATTTAATATTTTTCTTACCCACATCACCGTCACATTAACTCTTAAACTAAATAAAAAATGGTGTGGATGTTTTCTGCGGCATCAAATTTACAAATCCTTGGAAAACAAAAATTTTGCTTAAAGAGTTGCATAATACATGTGGATGTATTATGCAACTCTTAATTCTACGGTTACTACATGATAATAATTTTATAGAAAATATCTAAGGGGGTTGAATATTTTCTGAGCCTCATATTATACGTTTTATTTCACGCTTTATCACATTCATAGAACATAAATCCCACATAGAAAAAAAAGTACTTTTTTTCATACATTAAGACAATTTGTAGTAAGAATCCAACCTGTTAAACCTCATAACTTTAATTGAAAAATAATTCTTCATAACTTCTATCATAACTTCGATTGAACTACTTTTAATTGAAAAATAATTCTTCATAACTACGTAAGTAAAAGATTTTTACCAATCAAACCCCAAGGATATGCCATATGACAAAATGGCTGATTCGTGCGTAAATGAGAATTTATGTCGATTATAGACTGAAACATCAAAAAGAATAGAGCAATATCCAATTTTGTAAATAACAAAAGCAGAAATGGCACTATTTGATAGCAAACATAGAAATATCTGCATTTAAAATTTTAATATTTATTTATACACGTACATAAAAGGAAAACTAAGGTGGAAATTATTTTTATAAACTTATTTACAATAAATTGTAGGTATCACAGATATCACAGAAATTTCCTTGAGCCGTGACAGATTGTTTGTATTCATCTCAGAATAATCTCAGTGGGATATTGCCCCCTTTGTTTTTATTCCCATTATATATAGTTCTAATCGAGACACTAGAACAGTTTACAAATTTTTATGACATTTTAACACACAGCTTTAAATAATTTATTTCTTTTGAAACGAGAGTGTCTCAAGTTTACACCATCACCTTTTTTCATTATCCTTATCCTAGGCCCAATGTCTCAACACGGCGATTTCATCTACCCCTGTCTTCCGCCGTTTCAGTACTTTTTGACCAATGAAGACTGATTGTGTCTTAATATAGTCCTTGTTGGTACTTTTACCCTGTTTTGTCTCCGGTCTCTTTCCCTTTAGACTTGCCAAGTTTCTCTGTAGTCGACCCACTGACATTTAAGGTCCATTTCAAAGGCACCTTAATTGGGATCTTTCTTTATGTAAAACTAGGGGTCACTTGTCGTAGTTTCCTTTATCACGGTACTTCTCAGTTTAGTAGTGTAACTGCTGCTACTTCCCTAGATAACTCATTTCAGCAGCCTAAGTTCTGATTCTGTTATTTATCTAAAAATATCAAATTGGGTAATGTCAATTAATAAAGTTAAATTTTCAAATTTTATTCGAAGTCCTGCCTTTGGACACCGCTCTTTTTACAAATATCTATGTCAGAAATACCGATGTTTATATATCTATTTCTAAAATAAAAAGTGGAAATTTGTTTTGCTGTACGGTGTCGGAACTTCTTAACTGGCTAGTGTTGCGTGTGGCAAAAGAAAAGTAAAAGTTTAGTACGGAAGACAATGAATTAAATCAAACCTGGTTTTGAAAATAGTTGTGTAATTTTATTTAAATTGTTCATAAAAATGATACACATCTTACTAGTTAAGTTGAGGTTTAAGATTGAATTTTTATAAGGGGTCTTGTTCTTCTTAGTCAAAATTGAGTAAAATTATTTTATTAAATATAACGTGCACCTTACTTAACCAACACATATGTTAGTTATGTACAAGAACTCATAAAATCCAAAATAAATTACAAGTACGAACAATTTATAAACGAAATTTCAAATTGGATTAAATGAATGTGGCAGTATTTTGTGGTGAAACAAGATTATTTTAATTTACACTAAAATAAACTATCTAATGCACGACCGTTGAGTAATATTTATAAATATTGTAGGTATAACTTATAAAATTAAGGTTACCTTAGTATCTATATTATGCTTACGCTTAAAACGCATCGAGTAGCGAGTTAATAAAGTAAAAAATTAATCAAAGCTTTTTTTAAAGAAACGAGGTGTACTTATTATTTTAAAACATATTTACATATTATTTTATGTGTAGAAATATTATAACAACATTATTTATCATTCGAGTCACTTTCAGGAAAAAAACATTGATATTTATTATTTATTTTCTTGTCATTTTGAGTAGAACCGATATGGAAGCTTTTGCTCTTAGAACGGTCCTGGGTAAGCGGTGGGTACTACATTCACTATCCAGTATCCTTGAGATTTAAGAGGATTTACAACTACATAGCTCCTGATCACTCCATATATATTTTAAATAGGTAAGCAGCTATTATGTATTCAAGAATGTCTCAGTTTGACCATGGTCTCTATAGTATTTAATATTCACGTGTAACCTAATTATTTGTACTGTTAGTTTCCCATAAATAAATAAATACATATAAAATAAATATCTGCAATATTATATCAGGTTTAAATTTAAATTGTCTTCTGACTACAGACCCCAAACATATACGGTATATAACATCATAAAAAAAATTTGTTCAAAGAATTATATTAAATTTAAACAACGGACCTAGAGTAGGTAGGTACACAATGCCCGCTTCGGGGCATTATATTATCATTTGGTGCAGATATTCCCAACCTTTCTTTCTTCACGGCACACCATAAGAATTACCAATTTTTATATAGAAAGAATACTTTAAATTTTTACTTAAAATTTTACTTTAAAAATTACGCTTTTTGAAACTTTTATATTAAGGGGGTATTCTAGTCTAGAAATTTTAAAAAATCAAAAAAATTTTTTTGTATATTTCGTAAGTTTAGACATTCAGAATTATGTATCAAAAGAATTTTTCAAAATTCCAATTATTTACCGAGATACAGCTATTTCGATGGCGCGGCAAGTAACCGGACCAAATCGAACAATAGAGGGGGCGACATTGCCGTCTACCTGCGGATGGATTACCTCATAAAACCTTTCTTATATACTATACCTAAATAATACCTAAAACTGAAGGTCATATAAACGTATTTTTTTGAAATTTTTTCGTTCTACTATTTAGTTCAGGTTAGTATCGAGTCAATCTTTGAACATCGTTGACGTGCATTCTCTGCGAATATTTTGAGTGAATATTATATTTTATCCATTTTGTGTAAAATGGATAAAACAGTTCAAAATACATATGGTGCTAAGCGTTCATATAGAAAGACGAAAAGACAATTTAGAGGTATTCAACATACTGTAGAAGAAGAAATAAGTTTCACTAGTGCGTCCGCAGCAAAATTGAAATGATCGGGTGACGAAGAAGTTATAATAGAAAAAAATTACGGCTATGGCCTTTTAGAATTTTTATCTAATTTTATATCCCTATCATTATTAATTCTGAGTTCTACATGTAAGCAAAATATAACATTTTCGTTATACGTCAAAGTATAAAAATCGTTGAATTCTTTAATATGGACTTTTGCTCTGAAACACATAATGCAGGAACGCGGACCATTGAAATTGCTATTTTTCTCGCTGTTAGTATTATCAATGAAGATTTTATACCCATTCTAAAAATACTGAACGTTATGGGAATCAAGATTGATCCAGAAGCCCATGCGTTCGCTGGGAAACGGGACGAAGTTCAGATCGAACGCTCTGAAATCCGAGCTTCGGATGTTTCAAATGCCGCTCATCTACAAGAAAGAATTTCAGAGAATGAACATTTTGAAGTGGAGAAAGGTCCATTATATGAATCAGGAATCGCCGATTAAATATATGCAAGTATACTGTACTGAAACTTTACTCAAAACTTTAAATGCGTTTTTCTAGAAATTACATTTTTCAAGCTGGCGGACATGATATCTCAAGTTCTACTGAACCGATTTATTTAAATTTTTGTGTAAACCTTTTCAATACATTCTTCTATAACCCCTACCAGAATAAAGTCAAAAATTTTATTTTTACTATTAAAAAAAATTTTTAACTGTTAAAAAAACGCGAAAAAATGTGTTTTTTTTCAAACGTCCGCCATTTTTTTTTATCCTTCCGAAGTAGGGGCGATAGCGACATCTTTACCTATTAAGAATCCGTTAGAATTTTTTGTTTCAGATGACCACAAGGGTTGGAACCATATCCGTCAGTACATCCCTTTTTTTGGACCCCCCACTTTACCAGCCAATAACATTTTGAGTTTTGAAATTTTTATTATTTTTTATTTTTGATGTATTCTTAAAATATAAATAAACGAATCACAAAAAAATGTATACCAAAAATATTATGTGTTTCTTTTTTACAAAGCTCTAAAAAACGCCCGAAATTCGTGCCTCTAGACTAGAATACCCCCTTAACATACCTACTACTCCGCACCACATATTATTCCATGATCTATCCCATCTCAGTTATCTAGTTAGTATCTATATGGGTCACAAATACCAAGAGACAAATATCAGAAATATAAGTAATCCAAAATATTAGAAATATTTATATGTATACCAACTACTTACGGACACAAATAGTTGCTTTACGATTCAGCCAAAATATAATTACAACTGCAATATTACAAGAAATTCAACATTCATTACACTTAAACCTACCTTTAATTTCAACATATACCAGCAGAAAACATGAAAACAAAGTCTAAAAATTTATCGTTATCAACTCACACGACGAAATTTGGAATAACTCCCTACAATGCATCGCCCCTAAGCGATACAACGCAGTCTCCAGTAACGAACAAAAAAATACTTGAAAAATCTCTTTAAAAAATACTTTCTCAATAGCTGTGTAAACCAGTGATGCTTTCCTTCATTAAAATACATTATCTGTATCTGTTTACAATGTTCCCTTTTCTGTCAGCTAATTTTTTTCTGATAAAACCTTTTTCTCTGTAATTTGAAGTCTTTATTTCTTAGTTTTCATTCTCTCATTGAAAAAAAACCTACATTTCATCCGAAATGCAATTCTTTGTAGTAAAAATATTAATTTTTGCCTAATGAAATACATATACCTATGTTTTTCAAAAAGAATCATCCACTACGTCTACTTTCGATGCTTGTGGTTGCAAAACATTAAACTTTTTACAAAACAGAGGTCCAAAACCGAGTATACCAGAGAGGCATGGTTGAGTATCGCACGGAGATAGAAAAAAATGGCTAAAGAACCGACAAGAGTAGATAAAAGTACATGCCTTCGCTTTTATACCCCACAGTTTAAGTTTCATACTTCATAAAATAATAAATGGGACAATAAACAATAAATGTTGTGAAACATGAACCACGTCACAGTATAGTAAAGCATACAGTATTATATCTTCATACAAACAGCCGAAACGACGCCCTTCGAAATCTCGGTATACTTCGAACTGCTCAGTCGCCGCAGGGCTGCAGTAACGTACGGACGCAAGCAGGGTGAGACGCTCCCACGCATACATTTAGGTCAGTTTATGGCACCCCAAACCATAAAGAGTCAGTCAATGAGCAGCCCTGGTGCGTTTTTAACCAAGTTTAAGTACCAAGCGGCCGTAGGTATTTATTTCAAGGACACTGCTAAGATAACATACTGTATGTATTTATTATACTGTGACCACGTACAATTCTTATACTTTTTTATATAATAACTCATCGTCGTCAGTCCTTCTCCACCTGCTCCCTTTCTATGCTTTCCCCTGTTCTCTCACTTTCCCTGTCCACTGCATGCTTCCTGCTCGCGTTGCACTCTAGTGTGCCGGAGCACGGCGGTTAGGAACCACTGATTTAGTAAAATTAATTTTAGTTTCAAAGCAATGGTCACAATACAGATGAAGTCACTCCTGAAGCAGATTTCTCTACAGTCAGTCAAAATACAGTCTACTTCATCTTAGAATGCTGTAATGCGATATAGGAGATTATGCCCTTTATAGAAAATCACTTTGGCCAATACATTTATTATCCTTGTGCACATTGATTTTAGAACAGGATGATTTATTTTTGTCTTGTTTTTTTCTTTCTTTTTTGTTCAAATTTTTTATCAATGATCTCTGATTCAAAAAGTATTTAAAAAATTGATGTTTGTACTTTGTATTGACGTACTGGAGTTACAATCATCCATGAGAATCAATAACAACTTGCTGACGGTGTCTGTTGAAAAATAAATATAAACATGCCTCATCAAAAAATATAATAAACTACCGATTCATACGGATATCAATATCTTTGTAACAATATTGATTTATATAAATAAATATATATTTAATTAAGATTAATTGTTGAAGTCTCTACTGCTATTTGTAGCTATTTGTAGGACACAAAGCTATTTGTAGGACAAATGTGTATGGATGTCTTTTATATGATGACCCGGGGCTTACAACCTGTATAGTCTGGCTTAAGTGTCACTCTACATAATGCAACGTTCACTAATTCCATCGTAATAACATCCACACATTATCAAAAATTTTAAAGTTTTTTATTATTAAGAGACTATGGTAGAAACATCTGTAGTCCTTCTCGTGAAATAATAAACATAGATTTTGTGTTTCGATTACTAAGTATTGAAAATTCATACCTAGCGCACGTTTCCGTAAGGAATAGTGGACCTGCACCAGTATTATACGGACGGCAACGTGTTTTTTGTTCTAGCGATAAAATACTCGCGTTTATCCACACTTTGATTAGTTTAGTAACCGCGATTAATTAACTTAGTTTGAGGGCTGAGCTTAGTGTGGTGGTGTTGTGCTTTCTGACGACAATACAACGCTTTGGAAGATTGCGATCCTAATGATCAAAGTGATTACAGTTTTTGCCAATCCAAACTATCGTAAGAGGCTCTGAAAAAGTTTCTGTAAAAATACAAAACATCGTTCTACCAAAGGCGTCCGAAAAGTAGGTCTAGAGAGAAGGGGGTGACTTCATAGACTCCTCTCCACAAGGCGAACTACGTAACGTGAAATGTGGAGTCTAAATTGTTTAGGATGTAAATTCAATATGTTATAAGTATATTGCAGTTATTGAAGAAGTTGGATAAGTACGTTTATATTACAATATGTCTTAATTGGCTCTCACTATGTCTATAGGGTATAGTGCTTATGTGGTATGAAATTGGTCACTCTCACTTCTAAAGAGCCGTTCCTTTGCAATGTCTGTGTCGTTTTCTCCATCGATATACATTCTTCGCCAAATCTTTCATTTATGCCCTGCTCCAGTAACTATCTAATAAACGTACTCGTCGGTCGTTCTCATCTTCTTCCTTCTATACCTCTCTATTATGAGATTACAGGTTTTTCGCGCTGGATGACCAAAACATTTTCCGCATCTCTTCCCTACCGTCAGAATATTCTTTCTTTATATATCGCCTCGATAGGCGGAAGCCGTGGTATCCTGTATCAGAAAAACAAAGATAAGTCAGAGGCTCTTGAAGTGCGCTGGCTCATTGTATTAAGCGAATGTTAAAAGAGGCACTGGAGCGGCTGAAGGTCGAGGGAATTTAAGAATTTGGCAGCCTTGAAAGGGGTTCTTTCACTGATAGAGCCAAAATGATTCAGTGGCTTTGAAAAGGGCTCTTTCTGGATTTAGACATTGATGCCTTTGATTGTAATAGTGAATTAGAAACAAGATTTCAAAAAAAAAGATAGACGTTTCCTATGCAAACAGTATCTAATAATAACAAAATCTCGAATTGAAACATAATTTTTGAAGGGATAAACGTCTCTTATACAGACAGATTTTTTTTATAATATTAGGTCCTTACATATGAAATTGACGTTTAGTATGGGAGGAACATAAAGCCGATTTTTTTTATTATAATATATTTATTTAATCAATGAATATACCATTGCTATCTATGCACTTTTGCCATCTCATAGGTAGTTCATCGATCCCTTTACTAAAAAAACCATTCGGACGGGAATCAATAAAATCTTTGAAGGCGGTTTGGACTGCCCCATCGAAGTTGAATTCTTTCCTTTGCAAGAAGTTATCCAAATTTCGAAAAAAATGGTAATCTGTTGGGGCAAGGTCCGGAGAGTACGTGGATGTCTTAGACATTCCAATTGAAGCTCCTCTAATTTGGTAGCCGTCTGTTGTGCAGTGTGTGGTCTAGCGTTATCATGAAGCAGCAGTGGCCTAGAGCGATTAACCAGCCTCGGTTGTTTAGCAGCTAGCTTTTCCATCATAGTTTGCAGTTGCTGACAAAAGACATCTGCCGTAATCGTCTGGCCAGATTTAAGAAAGCTGTAGTGAACGACACCAGCACTAGTCCACCAAACGCTCACAAGTAACTTTTGTGGAGTCAATTTTCGCTTGGGGCATGGTTTGGCTGGTTCGGCAGGGTTCAGCCATTGCGATGAGCGCTTCCGATTATCGTACAGGATCCACTTTTCATCACAGGTAATGATTCGATTTAAAATCCCTTCATTATTGTGCCGGTTGAGTAATGCAACGCAGCAGTCAACGCGCGTTTGTTGATTTGCTTCACTCAATTCGTGAGGTACCCACCTTTCAAGCTTTTTCACCTTACCAATTTGCTTCAAGTGGATTAAAACAGTTTTATCACTAACACCGCAGCCTGCAGCTAACTCGGATGTGGTTTGCGATGGATCCGCTTCCACAATAGCCTTCAATTCTTCATTATCAACTTTGGTCTCCGGCCGTCCACGGGGCTTGTTCTGCAGGTCGAAATTTCCAGAACGAAAACGTTGGAACCAAAAACGCACTGTGTTTTCTTTTGCGGCACCGTCGCCATACACATCATTAATCCTTCGAGCCGTTTCTGCAGCACTGGTGCCACGGTGGAACTCGTACTCGTAAATAACGCGATATTTCAAGTTTTTCATTTTGTAAACTGAGTGACGCAAAGAAAAAAACAATTGAGGAAAAAACAAATGAATTATAATTTTCAAAACACAAATACATGAGTAAATAGCTGTATAAATTTGGATTTGGAATTCCTAACCAAAGAGAAGATATTTGAGATCAAATTTGCCAGTACGGCAAAACTCCAATTTCATATGTAAGGACCTAATATCTTGAATTCAGTACATTCTAAATAATTTATTCTCGGAAACAGCATTCAGAAAAAAAATTGCATATTGCCGCCATTTTTATAATCCACATTTGGTCTTATTTGTTTAGCGCTCAGAATCATTAAAATCAAGTAGTCTCCTAAAGCTGTCTATTAAGAATTTAGGCTCTGTTCGGTGTTGATTAGGCAAAAATAGGTGGGTTCAGATGGCGCATAGTCGACTACTTCCACGGAAAACTTCACAAAACCAAGAAGAACCAAAATCAACCAGGAAGACGGTAACCGATTACGTAAATAACGAAAGATGTGTTGCAGGACATCAATTTTTCTCTTTGGGAACACATTGTGGAGAAATATTAAGGAATAATCCAAGATGATGGTCCCGTTGTTCATACAATGAAAATAAGTATTTCACTATATAATTTAACATCCTGCTAATTTAATCTAACTAAAATAATCGTAATCTAAATTAAACAAACCAAACCTAATAACCTAACCTATCCAAACCTAATAACCTAATCTAACCTCATATATTGCCTATGAAATGTCAAAATATGCAGTGCATTTTTCGGAACTTTAAAGTATAATATCTTATTTGATACTTACTATTTAAACGTAAATTATCTTTCATTTTGTTATTAGCCCATTCAATAATATAGTGAAATACTCATTTTCGTTGTACATGCAATGGGACCATTATCTTGGATTTAGCCAATATTAATAATCATCTTGATACACATACAAAATGTATGTTTAAAATGTATCGTTTATCTAAATACCTTCACTTATTATTCCAGTCATGAAGTGATGGGGCGCAGAATTCTAAGAAAATGTCTTTGAACAATGACCTATTATTAACTCAAATTTACTATATTTTCACGAGATTCTATCGAGGAGAATGACACGTTATCGAAGATAAACTGGAATATTCTGGATGAAACCCTTATGCACCATAATACGCGAGAAGTGTCTGAAACTCAAGCGGGTTATAAATTATGCGGAAAGCGCGCACGGAACAACAGTCGGTTTTGACAAGCGAGACAAGACCATAGAAAGCAAAACCAAAGACAACAAATTTCATTTTTTCAATTCATTACCGACAAATCGGCGTTTATTGTACACAAAACATTTAATTGCTTGATACATACACACATAATATCTTTTTATCACTTTACCATCTTTAATCAATATCTTATAATTTATTTTGAAAGAAACATCAAAAAATTTAAAAGTATCATGCAAGACGCTGGAAAAAAATGAAAATAAATGCAAACGGTAGTTTTACATTTCTTACCAAAATAGTATATTTCGTATGGGTCCACAAAACAAGTGGAAGAAAAAGTAAACAAAATGAATAAATGTGAATGCAAAGAAGAAACAAGAAAAAATGTAATAATTATGGGAAAGTAGGTATAGAAGTCATTTGGGTGTAACAGAACTTATGACCTGTCTTTTTATGGTTGGCTTAAGTGATCACTTTACACAATTGTAACATTCGCCATTTCCACCCATGATAGAATATACCATGCTTATTCATTTTTGGAAGTTGTATATATGTTCAAATTGCGTGAAGCTTTCATATATGAGTTGTAAGCGCCTTTTCCATGCGGCCTGTACAAAGCCATTTTCATTCCCCTAAATCCCCACAGATGTCGCTAATGAGAAAATCTACAATTGATTTACGGAATTTTGGGAGCAATATACTTTATTGTGTGTAATATACTTTACTGTGAGATATCTATAATATACACTAATTGATTAATAATGTCTCTGTGACATAAATCCAGCACTGTTCTGAAAGATTTGAACAAACTCAAAATATTCTGAAAAAATGTAATTTGATAAAAAGATAGAGAAGAAATAATAATTGAATTAAAGCGAACTAATTTTTAATATTCGATATAAGGTACTATAATGATAGTCTAACGTTTAAAAAAAAATTAGCAAGATATATGAAAAAGCATTTTCAACTTATAATTTAGGCATTAATCTATCTATGAAATATTGTGGACTATCTCTTTTACATCCTATGTTTATGATAAATAAAATAAAATATAAAGAGACTCCCAATGTAAAGTTGCACCACTGGCACTGTTCTTATTATTAAAATATTAATTGTATAATAAGTGCTTTGAAATTTATTGAAACTCAATATGCGTAATCGATCGTCACGTATGTGGTAACAAGCCCACAAAGGTAGGAAATGAAAGTCCTCTGCCTCTTGGAACCTGGAAGGGCTCATGCGCCAACCACTGCGCAGTACTCTATTGGCTCAATAATTATCTATGCTAAGGCCCAAATTCAATAATTAGATGATTTAAAGGTTAAGGTACGCCATTAAAGTATTATGTACTGAAAATTAGGCGTTTAAAGCGTACCTTTGAGTTAATTGTCTGATAACAATGTGAGTGAAGCGGCCCTCGAAATCCAGCGAGTACGACGCTCGCTTATAATTCGATTCGTTTTCGAATTCTGATGGGATCACATTATATTGTTGTGGTTTTCTCAAGTCTGGGTGTTTTTTCGATTTGTTTCGCTGCAGAAAAAAATAATATTCAAACGAACTGGGATAATGACCCAACGAACTTGGTTTTTATGTATAAATAATATTATTTATAAATTTATAACTACCGGTGATTCGTTTGCAAAATTTGGTTAAAAAATTTGGGTGCAGGTTTTTACAGAGAACAGACCGACAGACATTGGGTTTTATATATACATTTATGATTTGTTCAATGTTTATATTTAAATGTACTTAATTGTTCATAATATTACGTGTAGCCGGTAGACTTTACAATACCTATATTGAATTAAATTTGAATTTTTATCAGCAAGTGTTATATTTTATCACAAAATCCTCACGTTGCATGATTAATTTTTCACCTGCCTTGATAAATAGGCACGTGTGGCTACCGGTTCCACGTTCAGAGGGAAAAGGTCATAAATTACGGGTAGGTGATTCGGGAATAATGAAAGTTCTTTTCATGAATTACTAAGAGCCGATTGTAAGAACTTGGATTACAGTAATTTTTCCCGTTATTTCCCGTTCCCGTTATATATACACAAAAAAGTTAAAACATCCATTATTGCGTATTCCACCAAACACACAACCCATTTTCGTAAAATCTATGATTTTAATTCAATATTTTAATTAATCTAAGTTGACAAAATCGACCCTATAGAGTATACTAATTGGCGGTAACAACGTGGGATCTAATTCAGTAATGAGTTAAAGATTAGCTTGAAAACTTTAATTCACCCACTATTAAAAATTATACTGTTAAAAATTATAAATTATATTCAGGTGTAAAGAGTAAGATGAGACCGAGTAATGTTTCTCGATATAAGTAGAGAAATTATATTATTTTTTAAATATGACGATGATCAAAATACAATATCGTCCTATGTTATGCACATTTATATTCAATATATTTAAATACTTATATTAAATGCCGTAAAAACTTATTTAATTACATATGTTAAATGCCGTCCCCTTAGCTTAAAATAGGGTTAATATTTAAATATTACTTTTTTTCATCTTCAAAGACTTCGGGATGAAAAGTTTTTGGAGATGAAAATTATTAGTGAGTAAGGTCAGGTTAAGGTCAGCATAAGATGAAACAATGCTCAATGAATTATTATCGTATTCATCGAGTTGCAGGAATATTTATAATATACTTTATTTAATATTCATACATATAAATCAATATGTATTGATATATAAGTATGAGTTCAATAATGTGCAAGCGACAAGGACGTAGAAATAATGGAAAAAGTTTTATCACAATTTATTTAATTTCAAGAAATCATAAGCATTCTTAAGTACCTAAGCACCAAAATATTGAAATCTGGTACAGACACTTAGGTCTCTGGCATAGTCATAAAACCTTCATAAAACAGTATTATTGTAGGATTCTCCAGGATCCCGATATGGGATGACCCACCCGGCTATTGCCGATTCTAGTATTCATAATTGTTGAAATACTTCAAGAGTAAATGGATCTATCATAATAAAATTGATTAAAAGCCTGTTTAGCTATGAGTTTTGCAAAATGATTTAATAATAATAAGGCACCTAAACTGGAAACTTCACATTGAACTATTATCGGGAAGACTTCTAAAACTCATTTATCTATTTAAATCCATACGTAATATTTTTAATAAACAGCAACTCAAAACTATCTATTATGCTCTTGCCCAGTCATTTTTGAACTATGCGATTCCAAGTTGGGGAGGTACTTACAAAACCACATTAAAACCAGGTATAACGGCACAAAAAACCTTGCTCCGAGTCATTAATAAGAAACCATTTACATACCAATCGGACAGACTATTCAGAGAATTTAACGTACTTGACTTTAGACAGCTGTTCGTTAAGTCTACCCTCATCTTCTACATCAAAAACACAAACCACCTAACAGCAACCAGTAACTCGCATTCACATAATACTAAACAAGCATTACGAAACCTTGACGAAATATCAAAAACTAAGACAACACATGGACAGAAAAATTACTCGTACATAGGGCCTAAAATATTTAACATATTTAAAACAGACTTCCCGGAAATCAGAATATACTCAATTAATAAAATAAAAGCTTTAGCAAACAACTGGCTTACCTCCAAATGTAGAACAGCAACTGAAAATTTTCTTACTGTAATTGCATAATAATGTCTACAAATAAAAATATATACCCATATAAATAAATTAATTAATTAAGGAAAATAAAAAATAATCTTAAACAAAACTTTAACCCTTTTTACATTAAACAATTACTCTACATATATATATACTTGGACTTATGACTCACTCAACTTATCACTAACATTGCACTTGATACTTTGTACATACATAATTACTACCCTACGAAAATAAATATTACTGACGAATTCAAAAAAATATTATAATTGTGTTCTATAACGCCACTCTGGGACAGGCGTAGCCTAGTAGAGTGGCATAATCCACAAATTTAACAAAAAAAAGTGTAATTTATCTTATATTTTATTGTTAAATTAGTATTAAGTACCTTTATTTGTAAACAAGGATTTTTTGAAATAAAAAAAATAAGAATAAAAAAATAATAATAAAAAGTTTACGTTAAATTTAGCAAAATCGAGAGCAAAAACGAAAATCGTGTACTGGGGCCTCTTAACAGTCATAGACATTAGGGATGGGTCGTCGACGTATTTACCATCGACGAAACGAGACCGTCCACGTCCGTCCATCGACAAGACGATCAAATAGTTGAATTCGTCAACTAGTTGACGCGTCAACTTCGTTACGCGGACGTCGCGGACGTTCTGTCTAAACATCGGGACGATGGTCAACTGTCTACGGTTCGACGCGACGCTGCTCGACGGCTCAAGCGTTGGCTATTTTTATTGCGTTAATTTTTAAAATTTAAAGAAATTCGTATGAATATAGTTTCGGGGAAAGTAAAACCACTACTTGTGCTTATAAGTAAAAAGAAATATTTTATTATTTATTTGTTTACGCACATTATAGGCTTTTACATATTGTTTTATATACTTCTTTCTATATATATTAGGTCCTTACATTTGAAATTGGCGTTTTGCCGTACTGGCAAATTTGATCTCAAATATCTTCTCTTTGGTTAGGAATTCCAAATCCATATTTATACAGCTATTTACTCAGCTATTTATCATGTTTTGAAAATTATAATTCATTTGTTTTTTCCTCAATTGTTTTTTTCTTTGCGTCACTCAGTTTACAAAATGAAAAACTTGAAATATCGCGTTATTTACGAGTACGAGTTCCACCGTGGCACCAGTGCTGCAGAAACGGCTCGAAGGATTAATGATGTGTATGGCGACGGTGCCGCAAAAGAAAACACAGTGCGTTTTTGGTTCCAACGTTTTCGTTCTGGAAATTTCAACCTGCAGAACAAGCCCCGTGGACGGCCGGAGACCAAAGTTGATAATGAAGAATTGAAGGCTATTGTGGAAGCGGATCCATCGCAAACCACATCCGAGTTAGCTGCAGGCTGCGGTGTTAGTGATAAAACTGTTTTAATCCACTTGAAGCAAATTGGTAAGGTGAAAAAGCTTGAAAGGTGGGTACCTCACGAATTGAATGAAGCAAATCAACAAACGCGCGTTGACTGCTGCGTTGCATTACTCAACCAGCACAATAATGAAGGGATTTTAAATCGAATCATTACCTGTGATAAAAAGTGGATCCTGTACGATAATCGGAAGCGCTCATCGCAATGGCTGAACCCTGCCGAACCAGCCAAACCATGCCCCAAGCGAAAATTGACTCCAAAAAAGTTCCTTGTGAGCGTTTGGTGGACTAGTGCTGGTGTCGTTCACTACAGCTTTCTTAAATCTGGCCAGACGATTACGGCAGATGTCTATTGTCAGCAACTGCAAACCATGATGGAAAAGCTAGCTGCTAACAACCGAGGCTGGTTAATCGCTCTAGGCCACTGCTGCTTCATGATAACGCTAGACCACACACTGCACAACAAACGGCTACCAAATTAGAGGAGCTTCAATTGGAATGTCTAAGACATCCACCGTACTCTCCGGACCTTGCCCCAACAGATTACCATTTTTTTCGAAATTTGGATAACTTCTTGCAAAGGAAAAAATTCAACTCCGATGGGGCAGTCCCAACCGCCTTCAAAGATTTTATTGATTCCCGTCCGAATGTTTTTTTTAGTAAAGGGATCGATGAACTACCTATGAGATGGCAAAAGTGCATTGATAGCAATGGTACATACTTTGATTAAATAAATGTATTATAATAAAAAAAAATTGGCTTTATGTTCCTCCCATACTAAACGCCAATTTTATATGTAAGGACCTAATAATAAAGAAAGAATAAGGAATACACAACAATATCAGGTGTAAGCAGTAAAATATAAATATAAACTACATATATAAGCAGTGAAAGTATCGGGTATAAGCATTAAAATATGAGTATAAAAATTAAAAATATAAAGTACAAAGCAGAAATGTGTGTATAAAAAAATATATTAGATACACATCATTACATGTGTACAGGGTTATTTGGAAAACATTAATAACCTCGCAGGACTATATTCCTGCCTTGATTATGAGTCGAAAGCTATCATGACCTAATATCAATAGTTATGGAGATATGCGACATCAAAGTTTGAATTTTTTCAATATGTCTAACTTATTTTTTGTAAAACGTTGTACTATCACTACACTATCTCAAATCGATTACGAAAAATTCATTCGTTTCAATACAAGTTAAATAAAATGATAAAAACCTTTACATTTATTTATTATCTATAAATTTATTAATAAATACATAATTTAAAAATTCTTTACATTTGAGATGTTATCTAGAAATTTATTGAAGAATACATCTTTCAAAGTCAGGCTTTCACTTTGTGGTGACATTATTAATAAATAAATATATCTGTATTATTTGTCAACTTTAGTTTAAGGCTCAATCTGAGAAAAGGAACATTGTTCCCGAAACATGTAAAAAACCAATAAAAAGTGGTGTAAACAAAATTATTATAGATTTATTTTTTTATCTATAAAGTTAAAAATAGGGAATTTTTAATAAAAGTTAAATAAACCTAAATTCAAGATTATATTACATATATAATAATTAATGTTTGACTGCTGAATAAGGACCATAGTTAGGTATAAAAGATTTATTCCCTACAAGTTTGTTTATCATTTATATGATAAAGTTTTAAAAAAAGTAAAGAAAAGTAACGAAATAATACAATAATTAAATTTTACCATCCCTTTTCAGGTAGATATAAGAAGTCGAGATCAATCGAATAAAATATTGATTTTAGAAAAATATCTAGCCGGCCTGTTAATTAATAATAGTTCAATAAAAAATAAAATAATTAAACAGAATTGTTTTATTTTATACAGCGTAAAATTGGGAATTCACCGAAACGTCGCAAACGAAAACGCGAAAACGAAAACGCACGTGCACATCGCAAAAAATCAAGTAAAAAATAATAGATAATAGCTTATTAAGCCTATCTCTCTCTACGCATGCATTCAAATTTCAAATCTCTGTCATAGTTCGTGTACACAGATCTGCACTCTTTGATCGTGTACTTTAGAGTTGAAATGAAATTACCCGTCGAGCCGTCTATGGCGTCTACAAGTCGACAGCGAGAGATGAGAGAGAAATAAACGGAGACGTTTTGTCTTGCTCTCGCTCGTTGCTATGCATTACGTTGAATCTCGATTCGTCCACCGTCCACGGCGTCCGCCGTCCACCGTCTACGAATTCAACTAGTCCATGCGATAATCGTAAACCGTCGACGCGTCGATGCAACATCAACGGTTGATTTCAACTAGTCCGTCCATTCAACGCCCATCCCTAATAGACATAGTTAACGCGTACCATTTAAAAAGATAAATTATTTTTCGTACTTCCTGTGCGGTGCAGGGACCCCGACCCAATAGGCTAAGGGGTAGAAGAAGAAGAAGAAGAAGAAGAATTTCAAAAGGGGGCATTGTCATAACAATATTACAATGTTAAAAAGTGTATGTAAATTTAAATCAATATCAATTGTATACAAACTCGAAATCAAGTGAAATAATTGGCAATTTATAAAAATATTGACTGTACCTATAAGGTCCGAAATCTAATTTATTTTCTGTCAGCAAAAAATTTAAATCATTTAAACATTATATCGTCGCTGTATATATATAACTAATCCTGTGTGACTGTTTTAAAAAATAATTGCACAGACTAGATTTGTAAAAAATATTTAAAATAATTGTTAGGCAGACTTGCCAGATGAACAGGAATGTTTTTTAGTATATCTCCATCATTTATATGAAAAATTGACAAATTGATTCGTTCATTTCAGAATGTACTAAACAGCACACAGGATTTATTATATATACAGCGACGATATATGTTTCTCACTTCATCTCTACTTAAATATAAATCTATCATCCTTAAAAATAAATCAAGGAGAAATAAAATATTTTCCTGAAGCGCCCTCCCGCGGAACGGTTTATCCTAGATAGCCAGGTAGACTAATAATTTAAGAAAAACGATCAAATATTTCAATTTCCGTCCTAGGTTTTTGACTGACATCTGCCACATGAAGTTGTTACCCAGTTATTAGAAACATCCGAGAAAATACGTCTAATTTGTTCCAAGCTTGTAAATTCCTCTCTCGTTTCATCCTCATATATTTTACGCCGCAATACTATTTTACTAATCTGTACTGAGTCAGATTCTAGAACGGTACAATATATTGAACAATTTAAAATAACGTTTGCTGTAATAAATATTTTAACCAAACCATTTAAGCCTCTCACGGAATCAGAGATGTCGCTCGTGGCAATATTTTACGGATAAAAAGAACAAAGAAAACCAAAACTCTTATCCTATAGCAGACTTTGTGTAACGCTCAAGAGATGGCTCATCTTAAGTCCATAAAATCTTATTGTTTTTTGTGTGTATACAGACACTGATAAAAATTATTTTACTCCTTTCTTTCGAGTATTTTAACGCAACATCCTGAAAAATTCGAAGTGCTTTATATGATTACGACTAGAAAATCACAAAACCACCCTCCGTTAATAAAAAGTATATTAACTTTAGCAGCGGATTTTACACATACGATAAATACCGTAGACCATATGTGATCTCGGTGCAAAGGGTCGAGCGCGTTGTTGTGATTCTGAAAAACCATATTTTTCAGATACCGCGGCTTACGGTTTTCAATTATTGTAAACCGCGGTTATCGAGGGTTTGCGGTTTTCTAAATTTGAGTTTTCTAAATTTCTAAATTCAAAATATAATAAATTAATTTAATTTAAACAAAACTATAAGAAAGATGCAAAACTATAAATAAATTGACCATTTCAGAAAAAATTATATTTAGTAGGTGCATTCCCTTATGTTTTGGTAGTTCAAAACTATTTTTTTTAAACTTTTTATTGTACCTGTTTCGAAAATGGCGATCATTTTTATTTCAGATAAAAATCTGTAAACTACACATATAAAAGGTGCATTATAGTATCCAATTTCAGTATAAAATTTCAACTCTGAAATTATGAATGAAAAAATGAAATTAAACTCAAAGTAGGTATAAAAAAAATGTGAATTCGGACGAAAAATGCTTGATTTCCACTTAGAGAAATGGGCACATGGTGCTTTTCTATTATTTCTAAAGCATTTCTAACTAAAAACCAAGAACATTATTATAAATAAGCATATAGTTTGCCTAATATATTATTTTGAAATGTTTTAGGTACAAAGTTATCTCTTTATGATCAATCCACTCAAAGTGGTCCAGAAAAAAAATGGTTGCCTCACTATCTCAGAAATGAATATTTTCCACGTGCATTTGATTTCTCAAATTTTCAAAAAAGTTTTGAACCGAATGCAACAAAAATTTAAACAAATTAATTTTAAACTACCAAAACATAAGGAAATGCACCGACAAAATAAGATTTTGTGGGAGATGATCAAGCGACCAATATTTTTTTTTCTGGACCGCGACCGCTTAGAATGGATCAACCCTATTAAAAATGAAAAAAATACATGTAATTATTTTTTATTTGAACTTAAATACAGATTTTAAGAAACACTTAATTATTTAAATGTGTATCATTTAATCTAGATCGCAATTCATATAAAAATTTATAAAATTTACACCTAGGGTAAAAAAAGTCCTTTCAGCATATGTAGATGAGAGTAGATGTCGATTTTATCGTAGAAAGTGCTTGATTTTGAGTTTTTTGTCGTAACATAACATTATACGCGTTTCTAAATAAATTTAAATAGCCCAAATTCCTGCTTTATCGATTGAGTGTATCGAAGGAAAAAGTAAGCACATTGAAAGTTTTTTCAAATCTTGGTTTTTCACGATCTTTCAATCGTGTTTGATAATTTTTTAACAATTTGCTGCTCTTATCGAATGTATTTTCGATAAAAAATTCTTAGAAACCAATAACACCATGAGCAATAAAAATACTACTGTTGTTGTGACTTTTTAACTATTGTACTTACAGGCGATAATGTATCTTTTAAGTTTGACAATATTTCAAATTGGATATTTTCAATTAATTTTCATTCATACAATTATTTTAATGGATCTGTAAAAAGAAGTTTAATGTTATTCTACAATTGGCTTAATTGAGTCCCATCTCGTTTTCATATCGAATATTGACACAATTCCTTTCCCAAACTTAACTTTTATATTATTTACCTGATTATGTTTTATAAATGGCCCTTATCGTGTCTATCGGTGGATCCTGTCCGACATATGTCCTTCGCGGACGCCTTTCGTTCCTGTTGCCTTCAACACTTGCTGTATATATATATTTTGAACCTTAATCTCTTCGCTCATACATAACTAACCTTTAGATTAATATTAAAGATATCAACGACAAGACAACACTTTATATAAGCTCCTATTTATTGAATTATCAACAAGTATATTTCGGAGCCAACATTGCCTTCATCGGAATACAACTTAACATGGTGAAGGGACCATTGGCCCCGAAACATATTGATAATTCAATAAATAGTGGTTTTTACGAAATATTTTCTTATTATAAATACCACAAAGTCATTTTGCAGTTATTGAAGAAATTAAAAATATCAATTACGTATTAGGACAAAAATACCTGTTAAATACAAATTAATACTCAAATTTATAATGAACTTTATTCATATCACAGTGCTTAAATTTTTTTATAATTTTTTTTAAATTTTAAAAATACACATTCGTGATTAATTCTATTATTTATAGGAACTCGTCTTAGGGCTTACGTGAAAATATATCGTACGTCGTCCTTGAAATATTATTATTCTGCAATCGAGTCTAGATTTGCTCAGCTTGTTTTTTTTTACAAAATTGTTTTCGTGTTTATTAACGATCACAATATAAATATAAAAAAAACAAACGTGGAAGAAGCTAGAATTACAAAACAAGCTGTGTGTACTCTACAATTACGCCACATACAATCCAAAATACATTTTTTTAATCTCATATATACTGTTACCCTTAAATTATTTGTTTATATTTTACTACGATATTATTTTTCATACAATTATATTCTGCTCATTAATGATATAATAATAATATGTAAGCTTAAGAGTACATGAATCATCGCAAAATATATAAAAACTTATTGTTTCCAAGATATCCAGAAACGCGTAGTACCTGAATGCGAGGTAAAATCAAATAAAATCTCGATTGCTGTCCGAAAAACAAAAAAATAATATGAAAAATGCTTATCGGACTACTGCATACTATTCATTAGTCTGGTAGGACTGAGCCTGAGATTAGGGAATTAAATTCCACACACGTTATGGCATTTGATATGATTATTTTATTTAAATTCTTTACAAGATTATTTATTAATTTGATGTTAAGTTCCTGTGCGAAAACATTTTCAACAATTTCTTTGTCTCGGAGTACGTGTAGCTAGACCGCCTGTTCTTCTTCCACAAGTGCACCAGCGCTAATCACTTCGACATTTTGCTGACTGCCTTATAGTAATCGTCCGAGTGTTTTATAATAGTACGAGGACATGAATTGGAGGGACGTAGTCAATTTTCATAAAGTTAACTTTAATACTACTACATACTTCAGTTTGCGAGTAACAATTCTGTGCTGATTGGAAAGCCGATATTGTCTTTACATAAAACAGTCCTGAAGGAGAGATGGTGTAACAACGACGATATTTTCAGATCCTCGTCCTAAAGATGGCATTCGCACATTGTGGAATCAAAGACAGGAATTTCAGTCAGATAAGAGCAGATAATGTCAAGACTGACCTGCGAGAGAAAGGCGACCACAAAGGTGATGTCAATAAATGAATGGCGCAAGACTGTTAAGTTTTCCTCTCCGGTACTGTAAACTGAGTTGACATTGCCTCTAATTATCTGAATATCTCTATAAATATACTTAATACAAAGTTCACATTGTGGGCGGCTTGTCGATGTTCACTCTTTAATAGCGACTTGAGTATCTTACGGACTTTATGCTGACATTCGTGATGTCCAATGATTTTTTCCTAAGTTTTAGCACTTGTAATAATTGTAATAATTGAGACATAATGTAGACACAAGTAAAAAATGTAAAATATTCATATTTATCTGACTTAAAAATTTTAAAAAAGTCCACATGTGCACTTACCACCGCACGGGAAAAGTTGTAAAAAAAAATGAAGAGGGAGACCACGAGAAAAAAAAATAGTTTCCTCGAAGACATTACGATTGTTAAAGCCACATTGAACCTACACATGTCCCACCTTGTAATTCTGACAAATCATGTGTCTGCGCCAAACCATATCCTGGGTACCACATCCGTGGCGCAATTGGTACCGGCTTATTTATCCGTCACGATCGTTTGGCTATTTGTCTCCGTGGGTCACATTATTATTGCGATCGTATAATTCTTTACATAATATTCGGCTCCGATCTGTCCTCGGCGTGACTTGATTTAACGTGTCGGTGGACAATCACCTTCTTATCTGGAGCGTTAACGTGCTGACGCTAGCTGGAATCAGGTTTTAAAATTACTCAACAAATAACGCAAAAATTCATTCCCCCATTCAAATGTATATTATTTGCAATTAACATAATTATTTTTTTAAATATACCTACTCACGTAGAAACTACTCGAAAACAGTCATAAAATATCTTGTTCTAATTTTTGACTAACAAAACTCAATCTGCGCAGCCAATGTCAACCGCTACGTCCAAAATTTTTTTTTAATGTCCAAAATATAATTCATTACTATGAAAAGAAGAGAGGTCTAACACAGCACCCTAACCAATTAACGCAAATACAAAAATTCAGGTCACTCTAACTCTGGAAAGACAGTGTTTATTCTGCAACCTTTGATTAGTCCTCAAATTTTATAAATATTTCTAACAATCCGATCCTTGAACAAAAACTCATAATTATTTACAAAAACAATTTAAGCAGCTGAAATATTTTTTTAAAATATTTTTAACACAGTAAGTTTTGTGTCACCCATTTGTTACCGACTGCTCCGGTTTTTATACCCTTATAGGTATCCAGGCTGGGCTAATGAACATCTTTTATCATCTGGTAAGCCGCAAATGATTTTTTTAATCTGGATGTAAAATTACAGCGTCTTATAATAATAAATGGATGCTGGTACCGTAACGGTATTTATTATAAAATTATTAAATGTTAAAACAATGGTCAGCAAAAAATTTACATGCTCTTGGGCCGCGGATATATAAACAACAAATCGCCGGACAGACGTCACCGTACGCGCATACACATCCATGTTTCATAATTTACATAAGACATCGCAATAATTTAACCATACATAGTACATGGAAAACAAAAAATTATAATTTTAGTTTTGGTTCTTTTCCATAGATATGTTTTTGGCAGAGCAGCGTGGTCACTGATTGATATGACAGCCAAATCTGTCATTTGTTTACGTATCAAACTATTAATATAATTTTTCTTAGTTATTGAGATGTTGTTGCAGAATAACATCTGTATCATAATTCGATTTTACCTAAATGCATAGTGTACTGATGTAAACATTTGGATGTCATCGAATAAATTAAAACCAAATCCAATAAAAACTGAGTTCTTTTGGACAGTTACTTGAAGATGCCAACACTTGTTGGAAATTACACTCTTAACTTAAATTAACTCTCACTTACAAATTCAAAACCAATGTTAAACTATTTAGAGTCTACTTGGATTCTAGTCTGTCTCTTTGTAATACACAAAAAATAGCATTATAGACATACACGTCAATTGACACCACATCTGCGGAGACCTGGTTAAGCATATAGGGGTTTTGGTGGCGACTGGTATCGATCCCGGTATAAAATGGGGTCAGTGAAGACTGTTGATTTTCGGTGTCCAGAAAAGAATTATGATGATTTAATTCTTTGCACATTTCCGTCGAGTACTTTCGTGAGCTAATTCAACATACAGAGGTTAAAAAAATCAGGGTAGGTATTATTAGTCATATTCGCTCGACATATATACCTACCATTGAAAAACAATACTTTGTTGAAAATACCTACTAGTAAACCCATAAAACCTCACATTTCAACTGAAGTTCTTCGATTCCTTTAATATAGACCTTTATACCTACCTTCCTTTTTCTTTAAGCTTTTCCATATTGTATGATCATACCTGTCTCAACACAGATTCTTCTAGTGAGACTGACATAGTCTAACCCAAATTGTGTTATCACCTGCGAACAAGTTCACAAATAAATAAATTTTGATTATCATAAGAATACTAAAGTGCATGAATAACGATAGATTGGTGTCAAAAATACATGTTTTACACATCCCCGTACATTTTTGTAAAGATAATTCCGAGCGGCTAATATACGGGTGCCGATACTATGCTTGTACTTTATTTTAATAAAACACGAGATAGATTATATAATAATTTGACATTTGCTATACACGATGAAGTGATCGAGTTTTATTACTTATTTTGCAAAATGTTTACTTAGTTTGATTACAAAATGTTTACTTAGTTTAATTAGTTAAAATATTAATCCAGAAATTCACCGCTAGTCAAGCGAACGGGTATTAATACCCTTCCCGCAGAAGATGTTTAATTTACTATACAGAAAAGAACCTCGGAAAAAGTCGTTTCATTTTATAAAATTTTATTATAATTACAATAAGAACCTAAAGAATAACAATGTTTACAAAATTTCAGGGTAACTTAAATTGTCCTGGGTGTGGAATGGAGTAACGGTATTTTACTCGGTATCCTGGAGTGCAATTGTGCAAAATTTGGAGCGGATACCATTCTTATGTTCTTAGGTTTTCGCGGCCAGTCAGAATCTTTTGGTTTGTGTCTTCTGGGGTATTATGCCGTGTTTTTACGACCTTTCTGGCCGACGTTTCGGATCCCGTCAATGCCATCAGTCATTCTGTTCACGGTATTGTCAATAATTAACACAACACTGACAACGTTCTCACCCTGCTTTCGACACGGTATTGCAAGCCAATACTTAACCACAACACCAATACCCACAACAACATATAAGCTTTGATGACGGACCCTGTAATGTTCAGTGTTTTTTTTTTGCCATACCGGTATCAACTTATCTTCAGACTGGTACATTATTCTCTTAAGCTTGGGCACTAATACAATTTCAATACAGGGGTGTTTAACAATGAGTCTTAATTAGTGGTTTTTTATGTCTGTTTACATCCTGTATTTTTATGTCTACTTATACGTTTGTGCAATATCACTTTTCAACACGTAATAGTTGTGCAGTAATGGTACATAAATCATTTTAAATTAAAATAGCTACATATCGGACCTCTATAATGTCTGGGTGTACCTGTTTATTTCATATCGATGCGATATTTTTATATCACGCAATTCAGTCATTACAATCCGGAGCCGTCATAAATATTAGGTCCTTACATATGAAATTGGCGTTTTGCCGTACTGGCAAATTTGATCTCAAATATCTTCTCTTTGGTTAGGAATTCCAAATCCAAATTTATACAGCTATTTACTCATGTATTTGTGTTTTGAAAATTATAATTCATTTGTTTTTTCCTCAATTGTTTTTTCCTTTACGTCACTCAGTTTACAAAATGAAAAACTTGAAATATCGCGTTATTTACGATTACGAGTTCCACCGTGGCACCAGTGCTGCAGAACGGGTCGAAGGAATAATGATGTGTATGGCGACGGTGCCGCAAAAGAAAACAGTGCGTTTTTGGTTCCAACGTTTTCGTTCTGGAAATTTCGACCTGCAGAACAAGCCCCGTGGACGGCCGGAGACCAAAGTTGATAATGAAGAATTGAAGGCTATTGTGGAAGCGGATCCATCGCAAACCACATCCGAGTTAGCTGCAGGCTGCGGTGTTAGTGATAAAACTGTTTTAATCCACTTGAAGCAAATTGGTAAGGTGAAAAAGCTTGAAAGGTGGGTACCTCACGAATTGAGTGAAGCAAATCAACAAACGCGCGTTGACTGCTGCGTTGCATTACTCAACCGGCACAATAATGAAGGGATTTTAAATCGAATCATTACCTGTGATGAAAAGTGGATCCTGTACGATAATCGGAAGCGCTCATCGCAATGGCTGAACCCTGCCGAACCAGCCAAACCATGCCCCAAGCGAAAATTGACTCCAAAAAAGTTACTTGTGAGCGTTTGGTGGACTAGTGCTGGTGTCGTTCACTACAGCTTTCTTAAATCTGGCCAGACGATTACGGCAGATGTCTATTGTCAGCAACTGCAAACCATGATGGAAAAGCTAGCTGCTAAACAACCGAGGCTGGTTAATCGCTCTAGGCCACTGCTGCTTCATGATAACGCTAGACCACACACTGCACAACAGACGGCTACCAAATTAGAAGAGCTTCAATTGGAATGTCTAAGACATCCACCGTACTCTCCGGACCTTGCCCCAACAGATTACCATTTTTTTCGAAATTTGGATAACTTCTTGCAAAGGAAAAAATTCAACTCCGATGGGGCAGTCCAAACCGCCTTCAAAGATTTTATTGATTCCCGCCCGAATGGTTTTTTTAGTAAAGGAATCAATGAACTACCTATGAGATGGCAAAAGTGCATAGATAGCAATGGTACATACTTTGATTAAATAAATATATTATAATAAAAAAAAATCGGCTTTATGTTCCTCCCATACTAAACACCAATTTCATATGTAAGGACCTAATATTAGTTTTAATGAATATCATAAAAATAAGTATGTACTAATATTATTTTAAAAGTGAGAAGAAATCAGTTTGTTTCAGACATATCTACTAATTTCTTCATCCAAAAAGTTCAAATATTACATTAAAGCCAATATTTTAATCACAATGATAGAAATATTTACATTTGTGGGGAATAAAAGCAAAGGCATTTATATCCATAAAAATAATGCAGTCATCAAGGATTTCTTAATTATAATGTAATATATTGATTTCGAGATTTTATAGGAAATACATCATTTTGGAAGGGGTAGACATAAAATCTAGAATTCTGTACATTTTAAATTAGTAATCCTCGGTGACTGCATTTAAAAAAAATTTTGAATTTTTTGGTTATTGCTGCCTTTTGCTTTTACGCCGTGACTTTTCTCTATTTTTGAGTTCCGGAGTACCTAACAATAAAAAAATTACAATTCTGTCATTTTTATAATACGTCCCATTTTATCTCGGGAGAAGCAGACTGACTGCCGCAACTATCATATAAGTATAAGTAGCCTCTGAAGAAGATAAAGGTACGGACCTACCAAGGAAAGTGAAATTTTTCCGGCCCCGCTCTAGTCGTGCGTTTCATCTATTTGTATCTAAAATGTCAAAGGGGTCTCAGTGTGTGGTGCATTCCTTCAACCCTGACCTAAATACTTCCCTAGCGGCGTCGTAACTCGATCTGTTGATTCAGAATGACAATCTAATGAATATTAGATTGTGTGTATCTTTGATCGTGTGTGTTTTTCAATTTTCAATTTCAATTTCAATTTATTTCATGATAATATGTACATGACAAACAAAATGTTTAAGGCATACATATTAGGAAGTATATATCAAAAATGAAAATATTTAATAAATTAAAAATAACATAAAATATGGTCAAAGGTGTAGGAGAATCCCGCTTCGGAAAACCCCCTCAGACACATGGAATATATCAATACCCAAAGCGATTTTGTTCAGCATAGCTGTGGCTCTTCCAACAGGCATAACCATCGGCAGGTTGGTCCTGTATATTGGAATGTGAAACAATCTATGCTGACGATGTCTAGTGTAATTATCAGGAACATACAAACCAATGCTCTGCATAATTTCAGGATTATCGATCATACCGCGCAACAATCGATAAAAATGTGTAATCAAATACACATTCCTTCTAGTCTCTAAACTATTGTAGCCAAGCATACCCTGGAGAAACTCGATACTACTACCCATTTACATATTTACCCAATACTAGAAAACGGAATTTTGCGAGCAATCTAAGAGACCTTCAGGATAGCGGTGCGCGATTATTGCAAGCAGTAGAAATATAAAAATGAAATCAATAGCGCTGAGTGCAATTTTTCACAATTGTTCTATTATGTTCACCCATAGGACGAATCACATAGAACGGATTACAACTGATGTCTATATTTTTGTATAACATTACCGACTCGCCTGATCTTGCTTCTTGTAATGCTGGGACGCAAGGCCGGGCGGAGAGGACGCTTTAGCATAAAATAATGCCAACCAGGCGGCGAATGTGTTGGGCTGATATGGACGCTTCGGCGCATAAAACAGCCCAGGGTATGTGGCGGGTCACCTTCAATGTATAACATTACCTGTGTGCCGGAAATATGTTTCGATTTATGTACTTTTTATATTCATACTAACGCAATTGAAATTTCTTCCAACCAATCACACAACTCACAACACGTACAACAATTGTAACATATTTCCGATATACAATATTATAATGACAAAATTAGCTCCATGACAAGAGATAAAAAAATTTTTTTTGACATATTATAATCCAGTTTTTTTTATTTTCTATCTTTATTACTTAAAAACTAATCTAATATATATTTAAATTAATGATATAAGAAAACTCGGTATACTACTATAATGATACCTAAGGACTTATTGTATTGAATGAGAGCTTTTAAACTTTAACAACATGAATGAAGCAGCTTACATTATTAAGTTATAGACATAAGAATCTAAAAAATGAAAATCTATCCCGCTTATTTTTAGGATAGCAAGTTTGCTATATTAGAAAGGCACAAAATAGGCGGGATAATTTTCTATGACAAATTTCTAGACATCTGATAAATTTCAAAATTGAGAAATTGCCTAATTTTATATCATACATTCTTTTTTTTGTCTATTTTGAGAATATCTAAATTTTTGCTAAACCTTCACCTTTGAACCCCAACACATTAATAATATAGTTAAAGTTCTTGCATAATTAAATCCCCTGATTTATAAAACGATTTTTTAACAATAGATTAAGTTTTTTAATGCTTTTTAAATTTTGTTAATAATCGAATCTTTTGAAGTAAATATGAATTTACTAAAAACATAATACTTTTAAGAGTATTCAGTTTGACCGTTTCATAACTGTTCAAAAATTTACTAGCTCGTAGTAATTTTTTCAAACAAGTTAAACGTATTTGAATCAGCCTTGGAAAAAATCTGTGTACCAAGAAATTTACCTAAAGAAAGTTAGTTCATATCTTTATTTTTTAGCGGTCTGTGTTTTATGTTGAAATACACAAAGGTATGACATTTTTATCAGCAGGAGGGTTTTGGTGTTAACTGGGGTAATTAATTGTTAGACTTGGCTAGTTTGCGGGTGGCGTGTGTTTTACTTGTCCATTCGCTGCGGCAACACAGACAAGCCTTATTCGTATTATCAGAATCTGAGAATTGCGCATTTGAGTATATATTAAATTAAATAATCTTATTTTTTATTTCATCTCCAATTCTGATGCACGGAACTGTAATTGACAGAAAGGAATGAATGTAGAAAAATCTTTGGTCGATAGAATGAGGAATGAACAAATTAGAAAATAATTTAATTAATTAATTAAATAGAAAATAATGTAGCGTGGTAGATATATATACATAGATAATATTTGTATTTATATTTTCTGGATATTGCTATCTTTGCTTTTATACCCCTCATATAAGAAACATCTTACTATACACTTTGACCTGTTATTTGAAATCAGTCGAGGCACTTAGTGCCAATACAATACAATATAAATTCCAAACATTTTTTTAAATCCTTAATCACATACTTTACTTCTAGCTTATTTATTTAAGGCTCTAAATTTTTATATAAAAAATTAAAAATGTACGTTTTACATCAATTATTTGTTTTATTAATTTAAAATCGTATATCACATTTTGACTATTTTGGCTCTTAGCGCTTTATTTAAATAAAGCGCTAAGAGCCAAAATAGTCAAAATGTATTAATACAGGTATTCGAATTGTAATGGGACTGTATATTTATAGATAATCAATATCATGTATTATATATTTTTTTTAGTAATGCAGGCGAATATTATCAAAAATTAGTTACTTCGCAAATTTAAAAAAATATCTAACACAGCCTACAGATGAAGACACAGAGTATTTGTATAATGCTACACATTCTACCCTGACACATGTCTCCTCCCCCACACAAACGTCGGCATCGGCTGCTGAAATACTCGTCTTAATTGGTTTCGCCAGGTCTTAACGGTCCGACTTGTACCATCCATACTACTATCACTAATGCTTTGTATGTATTTCTGGCTGTCCGTTTGTCAATCGTTGCACATTACCTAAGCCTGTAATTCTAACACTCGACCTGTTTTCGTTTCTCATTCCTGGTCTTGCAATTCTTCTCGACGACAGTTTCCAATTCGCATCATCCGACTTCGAGCTTTCTCCACCATTTGCAAGTTACAGTGTAAACTATAAGTCGCGCACCATATGGATATATGAATTAGATATTGCAAAATTATAATTTAATACATATTTAAATGAAAGCGTGTTCAAAATGATCACCACGAACTTGTTAATATTTTCTAAGATTGTAACGCGTGATTCCTGAACGCGTTGGAGCATTTATTAAATCATTTTACTTCATTCCGGTTTTATTTCTTCTTTATGACATATTTATATAGTTGTTGTTAATTACAAAACAAATAGTCAAACAGACTATCTCCATAACACTACAAAATACATGCAAGGACATTTTTATAATATGTAAGCGGTTAACGGATATTGTAACAAACATTGGGTTACACTACCAAAATATTATACTAAACAAAATATTAACAATCATTCCATCAATGTAATGTTATCTCAAGAAAGATCGTTTCGATCATAAAATATCTTTAAATTTGTATAGCTAACTACTTTTTGTCGAGCTAATTGATAAAATAATTTCCGCGACAGCATTACAACCCTTTTAACAATTCTATGTTATAAATGTTTCATATATGGTCTCATTCCACAAAAGGAAATACCTACGCTGTGTTGAAGGTAAACGGAGGTTGTAGAACCTGTCTCTGGCCGTGAGCTGTCGCGGTAAGTTAGTACAGAACCGGGGGAATACAGCTAACTATATTTTGACAATATATTTATGTATATGTATATTCTGAGAACACAATTACTGGATTCGTCTACAATAATTATTAATTTAGATAAATGATAGAAATCTCACAGACGAAGCTATTTATTTGAGAAATTTATATAAGTATGTATAAATTTTCAAAAATAAAAAGTAATTTTCAAATTAAAATCTATATATACTATTTCATGAGAAGGTTTGAAACAAGTATACAACTTTCAAAAATTTGGTGGAATTGGTGAACGTTGCATTGTGTGGAGTGATCAGGTCGTAAACCAGCTTATACAGGCGTATACCAGATCATACAGGCATTCTGGGACATCAATACACTACAATAAATAGTTTCATGTCTGTGAGACATCCATAATTTATCTTAATTAACGATATTTTTTTATATTTATGCATATGTTATTAAATGAAGTAATGCGAAAATTCGTAACAACCTAATACCGATTCTTAATATACATATACAAAAATAAAAGAAAGGGCTACATCTACAACGAAAACTAATAATTTACAAACGGGTCACTCGAATGGATATGAAAATAATATAAAAATTCCTAAACTTAGTACCACATATTTTCAAAATGGTTTTCTATTTAGACGTATACTCAAATTTAATAATTTACCCACAATTAAAAACTATTAATAATTATAATAAATTCAAGTACCAGTTAAAGTCTCACTTCAAGAATTTGCAATAAATATTGCCACATGTTTTATATACCTACCTATAATTTTCATCATTTATATACCTGTAATTCTCATTGTCTGTTAGCATAGATTATACTACCAATATCTTACACTACTTATCTACTTAAAAAATTTAACAAAGGAATTCATATGTAATTCAAAATTCTTGTTTTATTAATAAATAAAAATTCTTTGTATATAATTATCCCTCACCACACACAAGAACCTTGATTCTTTTTGGTGAGATATAATATATATAATAATTTGATTATTAATATCTATCAGTTATCATTATTGTAAAAAAATTCATATGTATTTATCTATTAAATAATTTTTTTAAATCTGTCACCTTTAACACCAAACTGAACGAAATATTTTTTCAACACGTTGTATTTTTCAGAGAAGGTTTTAAGCCATATATCATTACAGTACGACATAAGCAGGCTGAGTGGCGAATAAATTGAGAAAGTGGAAAAAACAGCGTGTTAAGTTCGGTTCGACGGCTTAATTTTAATGTGTAAAAGGTAGATATGCATCGAAATAATGTGTAAAAGACTTTTATGGTTTTCCATACATATATTCCGTTTCTATAATAACAGCCACGGAATATATAGGAACATATATGTCACACCGAGGTGGCGACCCTCGTAGTGCCGTGTGTTTTATGATGTTTTCGATTTAAAAAAAAAAAAAAAATACTATTTTCAAACAAAGCTAAGCAATTTTCCTTTGCTGATAACGAGTATCTTACCGCCAGACCAACAAAACACGCCATTTAATGTATATGATTTATCTATGGAGTATTTCACTAGTGCACAGTATTCGGGCCTCGTCCCAAGAGACCACCAAGTTAATAGTATTTTCATAACAGTAGAGTTTCGCTTAGTTTATAAATAGTAAAGATAGTTATTAATATGACGTATATTCCATTATACGATTAAATAATTAGTGAAATTTAATTCTTTTACCTTTTTTGTCATAAATATTTTTTTCCGGAAAATCTCCATCAACGTGAAATTGAGGAGTACAGATTTTTTTTTAATAAAATGTTAAATCGCATTGAATTCGGTGAATCGGTTTAGAATTTATATTAAACAAACGGTGTCTTTTATCAAAATAACGTATTTTACATCATAGATAATATTATTAGTAAGATGTGTGCAAAATTTTAACAAAATCAGCCGAAAAGTTTTTGAAATATTTTTTCCATTAGTCTGAAAAAGGAAATATTGAAATTCGTTTAAAAATTCACCCACTCAATGTTAATTGCTACATCTCAGCTAATTTTTGTAAAAAAAAAAACGATTTTTTTAAAATGTCAAGGAGGGGTAGCCCTTAAAGTCTACCAATACTCCATGCGATACTTTCTTTGCCAAATGTGGTTAACAGTTTAAATGTTTAACGGAGTAGTGTCAATACAACTGTTATTAATCACATCAATTGTTATAATTTATACTTTTGTACGTAATTTAAATACATTTATTAATTGATACGGCAGATATTTTGTGGTGCAACGTGATGATTCTAATTCACAATAAATTGAACAGTTTAATACCTCGAGTTATATTTATCACTTCTCTTGTATTACAATGTTTCAATAATCACGCCGTTATACTGCGGGGGTAGATAGAGAAAATATAAAGCCACACTCATATGTCCTGACATACTTGCCTGTCCACTATCTTACAACTTTTCGAACACGTTATTCGGCTATTCAACATTTTAGGAAGATTGTCCTCCGATATTTGGTTTATCTAACCTTGCCTGGTCTTTCGCGGATATCCTCTTTTCAACACTCGCCTCAGTGTATTTTTTCATTAACTTCCTCGCCTAACTCAAACGTTCCATATGACCAAACCATATCAACGATCCTGTTTTTATTCTATCAACTACGCTGTTGCCAGCATTACGCTCTTTCGGCCATATTGTGAAGTAAGCAATATCGCTATTTCTGTATCTTAACATTATAATGCCGCCAATTTTGACGTTTTAAGTTTGACTAGTTTGAAATTAAAGAATTCAATCAATCAGAAAGCTTTTCAATATAAAGAAACGTTAAGTTATTCTCAATTATGAATTATTAACTTTTAATTGATTAAGTTCATTAAAACTTCAAAATACAATGTTTTACAATAGCTGTCCAGATACAGAAATAGAAATATTGTTTATTTCAAAGTACGAACGATTATTTGTTTATTCTATAGTACGTAAGTTATGATTCAGACAAAATGAATTATTTTCTTATCTGAAAGAATGAAAAAACACATTATATTCAAGAATTATTCTTATTGTGAAGTTGCAATCTTTCAGAAAAAAGTTCTGTGAAATTTGAAACAAAATGAATCAATCAATTAGAAAGACGTACAGAAAAATCAAATACACTAAAAATATTATTAAGAGGCCGCTTCAGCGTAATTGGTTAACGCGCCTGCCCCGAATAAGAGGAGATCAATGGTTCGAATCCCGGTAGCAGCCAAATATTTTTTCGTGGATTTAATTTTCTGTATGCCTTTCTAATTGATTAATTAATTTGGTTTAAAAAGAAAACAGCATTCGGCAAAATAGAATGCGCTTAATCAAAATGTATATTGGGAAGTACGCCTTAGGGACACAAATAATTAAAAATAAATAATATAACAATCAAATCAAGGACATTGGCAGGTCAAGGGTCGGTAGAATGTAGAACGTAACAATATGGTTTTTTTTAAATAGTAATAAGAGCATTTTTTTGCGCTGAGCGGGCTGCGACAATGAGACGGGCATTCAGCTGCTGAAGGTCATCTATTGATCGGGGCGTGGCCGGCAGGCTGAGTCGCGGAATAAGGCAGTGGTGGGCCGGCTGGTACCGCCGGTGTCGCTGTCGGGCAGACATCTGTAAGCGAGCCGCCGCGACATAATTGGAATCCCGGCTGATGTCGGCGCGCGCTAATTGCTATTGTGTCACGAACTCATGAATGGGTGCATTTTCAGCATCCGGCACGGTAACGAGGTAAATGTGCGAGCTTAATTCGGAACAAATTATTTCAAAACTAGCCGCAACCCGTCAAAAATAACGGAAAATTGGCTCGCGTCTTTGCTAAGCCCAAGTATACATATATTTAAAGCATTTCTTTTTAGTGTATATTATAGATATCTCACAGAGACGAAACTGTATTAATTATGGGAAAGTAGGTATAGAAGTCATTTGGGTGTACACAGGACTTATGACCTGTCTTTTTATGGTTGGCTTAAGTGATCACTTTACACAATTGTAACATTCACCATTTCCACCCATGATAGAATATACCATGCTTATTCATTTTTTGGAAGTTGTATATATGTTCAAATTATGTGGAAAGCTTTCATATATGAGTTGTAAGCGCCTTTTCCATGCGGCCTGTACAAAGCCATTTTCATTCCCCTAAATCCCCACAGATGTCGCTAATGAGAAAATCTACATTGATTTTTTACGGAATTTTGAGAGCAATATACTTTATTGTGTGTAATGAAATTCATCCGAATACTTGCATTACACTAGGATACGCCATAATTGATTAATAATGTCTCTGTGACATAAATCCAGCACTGTTCTGAAAACTAATTCATTTCTTTTTGGCGCTCCACGGAGAGGCAGCCGTAGCAACATGCGTGAAACGGCCGATTCGGGTTTGGTGGCCCGGGATTCAAGTCGCGTCTCCGGCCGTTTAATTTGTTTTTTTAAGCCGTGAATTCGAACAAAATTACGGACGTTATACGAAGTTACGAGGAGAGACAGACAGACGGACGGATGGACGGACGGACGGACAGACAACGAAATTATTGTGTTTGATATCTAAGCTCGGCTCGTTCTCAGTGAGTGACAAAGTGCAAAATACAGTCCAAAAATTCATGATACTCCACAAATATATAGGACTGTCGCGTGTCCCCTTAGCACTTTCACAGATTTTATTGACCGAAAATAAAAATGCCACACTCAATATCTCGTATAAATTGTCAATTTACAAGATAACTTTAATATCTTCTGTGTGCAGTGTTCTGGATTATTCTGCCGTGTATATCTGACCTCTCTAGCCGACTTTTCGGATCCCATTGCAGGGTCTATCACCAGGGCTAATGTCATGATATCCCGGATAACTCCACGCTGAAGCTTTTGAACGGCCGTAAAAACCTGAGAACATTTTTAACTTTAATTTCCCTTTCTAAATTGTTTATAATCTCTCAGCCACAAAAAGCATACTCTACAAAATGTTATTACCTTTTTTGTTTTTCATACTTTATTTATATTTTAATATTTACCTTAAGGTTTTTTTAATTTTTAATTTGAAATATTGCTATAAAACATATAAAAAGAATATTTCTTTAAAATCTAATTTACCAACGGCTACGTCTGTACTGGTTTGTGTACAAATTTCAACCACAGGTGGCGGTAGTAAAATTCAACTCACATATGAAATAAATTGTGCAAATTAAACATATTATACAACTTCCGAAGATTTGATAGATGTGATAGTCTATCATAGGTGGAATTGGTGAACGTTACATTGTGTAAAGTGATCATTTAAGTCAGCTACACGATAGGTCGTAAGCCCTATGAATACCCAAAAATACTTCCATACCCATATAAAAAAATAGCTTACAAGATACTAATATATAAGTATCTTGATGAATAAAAATAATTTGTAATTTTTCTTGGTTGCGCTAATGATGACACAACAGTGAATGGAGATCCACCGCATTTCCCATGATCGATTTATAAGCGAAAGCTCCCATGTCGGTCCTATTCTTAGGTCGCCAGGTTGACATTTTTTCTCTAAAGGCCATCTCCGTGGCAAGTCGTGATAACAACACAGCCAAAACTATCCGATGCCATCAACCCAAATCAGCATTGCTGGCGGCTTCCTGCCGCGAAGTGAGTGAGTGCTTGCAGAAGGGTCAGGGTTAGGTTCACTAAAGCTGTCCACAGGGGCTCCTCTAGCCACTGCCTTGCACCACCACTACGCATCTGTACGCCTTGTGACATGAAGTATAATAGTATTATGGAAGACAGCTATTTGTTCTGTGAGCTGTCCTTAGTAATGTAATATAATAATAGACACAATGTCCGCTCGACAGACGCTTCCAATTAATAGGGCAATCAATAAATTTTCATCATTACAATATTTCAACATTTTTTTTGACTCACGGACAATCTTCAAAAATAATCTTATACTAAACGTAAAGCGAAAGCAAAAAAGCATACATGTATTGCATAATGTATTTTTCTCTTTTTAAACCTATCAATCACCACACCTCATGTATCCCCCCCCTCAACTTTTTTTCGCATCACTTTGTGCTAACCTTTTTATAAATAAATAAAATAATGTTGAAATAATCTATTATTATATAAAAGTAATAATCTATACCTTAAAAAACGTGTGTAGGTGTACATTTCTTAAATACGATGATATTCATATACTTTTTTTTTCCGCTAGTAAAATTAAAATATGTATATAAAATTATTATTATTTTCATTATTAAAATTCTACATAGTAAAACGGAAACTACGAATTATTCCACGTTTGAGCGGTCGCATGATGCGCTCTCATGCGACCGATGTCAGTTGTGTACGAATGCTGGGCACGCGCGCCGCGAGCTCTTCAAAGCAATACTATTAAAAAATATACAAGATGCATATCTATTTTTTCGTCAGTATTCCAGATACTGCAAGCTGCATATCAACAATGGTGTATTCGTGTTAGTAAAATAAATCACTCTTCTTTACAGCCGTACGTTGTTGTGTTTAAATAATGTGGAACCTTTTTTCCGCCCAAACACGGGATGTGCTCTTTGGGGATGTGTAGGGAGTAGGGACATTCATGCGCAGTCGTTAGCAGTCAGCTTTTGAGTGAAGAAGTGTAGTGAGTGCCCCACGGATTGTCCATTTTTGTGAATTGACTTGAGTGGCGAAATCGCATTAAATTTTGCCAAAAGCTTCACAGTACCCAAATACAGACCATTCGCTAGATCCAATAGGCTTTCCGCAACGACGCTATGATCATCTAATGTTGCACCTTAGTGGACAGCAAATCGCATCCCGCAAGGCCCTCAACAAGCCGGAACAGCAATTTGATTGACCGAATTCGGACATTGGCCATTCAGTATCACAGTACGAAAACTTGCGAACAAGTTGAGGGTAAGCATTGGTTCGGTACGTTCAATTGAGACTTAAGTGTCAATTCGATTCAATTCAATTAAGAAAAGAGTGTCTGTAAAATTCGTTCCGATACTGCTAACGATGAAACGGCTCCAGCACGATAATGCACCCGCCCATTCTTCGATTTTATAATTTCTTAAGCAAATACAAGAAGAAAGTCCTCTGGTTTGTCAGACTCCCTACTCTCTCGACATGGCTCTGTGTAATTACTGAAAATGACCCGATTTGAATCAAGAGAAGACATCAGAACGTCTTTCTAAAAGATGCGTTCCAAAAGTGTTTCTAACAATGGCGGGAAGAAGTATGTGCATTACCAAAGGGAGTTTGAGAGAGATTAGAGTAATTATAGTGTGTATGAATAAATATCATTCTACCGACAAAAGGTTCAATATACTTTGAATACAGTAGTACATGTAAAATATACATTTGCAGACGTTTTATTGTAATAACATTGTAATATGAACAATGTGAACCATTTTTAATTTTTTTTAACATATTTCTAAAAACAAAAGGTACATTCGACCTTTTTTTTAAATAAAGTTATATTTAAAGTAATCAATAATTTATGTATCATGAGTACTTAAGTAACGAAAGTCTTTACTTCTGAAATCTGGGGCGAGAGCGTATCATCGATGTTACATTTGAAAAGTGTGTCTAAGGAATATTTATTTTGTTTCTATTTTTTTTGCTCGCATAAAATTGTTCCGAAATTGTCAAATCTTGACGGATCTTTCGCACAGTCACAAATCTGACCACATATCAGTCAGTCACAAATCTAACCGACATTTTGTACAGGAAATAAAGTCTTTAAAAATATCTGCGAACCCAACTCGGTACAATCCAATTTTGTGGAAGCATAAAAACTGGCCTCGATGAAGCCTCAGAATTCTGGTTCCTAGCTGGTGGGAAACTGAAGCATTTCAAAATTTGCTACGAAGAACTAAAAGAACTACAAATAATACCTACGTTTTGTCCCTAATTAATTCATTAAAATATAATATCGTAACCTTACTACCCGCCTTCGTCCAAGATTCCGATTCTTCTTATTAATTTCATACTGCTATATATTACAGTGCCTACAAAAAATGAGATAACTAACCAAAATAATGTAGTAGATTCAGAGCATTGACTAGATGCTGTTGACAGGAAATCCAGGCCGGATATAACATACATGCTTTCGATTTAGCGTGAGTAAATATCAAATAGCGTCTAGTGAATATCAAAAAGCCTCCCTTCCATACATATATTATTATTTCAACATAAACAACGTAAGTAACGATAATTCATTTACTTACATTTCTTGGTTGCTCTCTCTCTCTCATTTCTCTCGCTCTCGCTCTCACGCGCTCTCGCGCACACAAGATATACTCATTTACTTATACTTCTTGGTTATACACAAAAATAAATAAAAGCATAAAGTAATAAAATACGAAACGTTGTTGTATCTGGATGTACGTCTGTCTGAGCACATAAAAGGGATGGGAGATAGAGAGAGAAAGAGGAATAAAAGGGACGCGCTGTGCGGGCGCGTGATTATTAGGGAGAAAGGACTTGGAGAGCTGATCGGAACCGCTATTTGTAAAGCTTGTCGCGATGTATTGTTTTAATTTGTACGTAACAAATAAATCAAGAAGAACATTCTAGAGTTTTACTATGGATTCTTCTATACGTCTCCTTATCTAAATTCGCCATTTATTTTGCTTTGTTTGATTTCAATAAACTTTCGCAGTTTTATTTATAATTTTCTGCATATTCATAATTAACCTTTCTATCCCAAAGCATTAAGTGAAGTTATAAGAGGACATTGTGTAAATAATTAGTATATAGCACACAAATAATAGGAATGCCTAGTATGTAGGAACAAAACAAACAAAATTAGAAACGTATGAACAAAGCTAAGAAAGGCGATACCGGGGAGTTGAGGGACACATGAAGGAGAGCACTTCCCTTCTGGGTTAAAAGGTCGTGAACAAAAGTAAAAACATAAAGGTACTAAAGCACTCGCAACACAGCTGGTAGAGAACAAACTAAAAGTCCACTAGCATATTAGGGACAGCTAAATTACCATTAAACAGCCACCATCTAACGGTTCCAGATCCCCGACGAATCTCCCGTCTTAAAACCCACACCTGCCCAAAGGCTCTGAACAGTTCTATGTTTCTAGCGCAACTTAGCAAATTGGAGTTCCTGGTAGAACCTCAATCCAACCCTTCCAAGGTTGGATTGAGGTTCTACCAGGAGTCCTCTTTTATTTCATCCTTCGCATCATTTATAAGTACCATGTCTTCAATGATTACTATCAGACATTGATATAATGAGTTCAAGCTTGACCGAATACCCATTTGATGAAGAGCGCCCAGGCCATCCGATTCGAAAGATATGGTCAACAAAATCCACGATATTGGGTTATCAGACCGCTGGGTGAAGATTAAAGATATGCTGTTACATCTCAATAGAACACGTACAAAATATCCTACGCGAAAAATTGGGTACGTGGAAGTTATCGACGAAATGCTGCGTTTGCTTACTTGCAGTCCACCATGACAAATTCGGTGCACCATTTGGACACGTTCAAGCGCGATCCGAAAGAGTTAATTGTTGGCGAAACGTGAATCCATCACCACACGCCAGAAATTCGTCACCTGGCATACCCACCCCAAAGAAGGCGAAAAAAAAATCCACCGGCCGGAACCGGTCGATGAATTGTCCACCGTTTTTTTTGTGATTTGCGAGGCATCCGACTATTTGAAGAGAAGGACAATCACGGAGTAGTACTCTGCTGATTTATTGGGTAGATTCAACTGCATTAATGAGAAAACTGTCCCCATTAATGTCCGCAATCGTCACAACAAAACAAAACAAATTACCCAACGAGTTTCTGTCCCATCCACCCTTATCCATCTCCAGATGACGGGGGAGAGAATGATGGTAGTACTCCATGCGACATATTTTTGTCTCCAAACATGAAAAAATGTCTTGGCGGAAAGCGCTTCACTTTAAACGAGAAAGTCATCGCTGAAACGGAGGCCTATTTTGCTGAGTTCGACAAATCATATTTTTGTATAGCTGAAAAAATTTGGAATACCCTGGAGACCATGTTAAGAAATTAAAAATTAAAAACTGCGTTTCCTCCTTGAATACGAGTACTTATCATACAGCCCTAGTATATCTCAAGCCTGCATTTTTCTAGCCTGAATGACAGTAAGAGAGTGTTATGGTAGTAGAAAGTAAGGGGGGCATTTTTCAATCCTCGTCTGGGGCGGCAAAATACCTAGAAACGGCCCTGATCGTTCCTTTACTTTTCATTCAAAAAGAAAGAGAAGATGCCATTTATCTGTCTATTAAGCTATGCTTTGCTTATTACTTATAGTTAGCTAAAATGGCGCCGTTTTATCCTCTCTGCCTATCCCTGGTGATGTTAATTAAGCGTGATGGTTACTTAGTAGTAAAATGGTAAAATTTTCAAAATATATTTAGTGTCAATAAGCCATCATTTAATGAGTCGCCTTTCAAAATCATCGAGATATTATTTATCACTTTAGGTATAATATACCTGATATACCTAATAAAGAAACCATTCAATATCATCGTGACATTATTTGTGATGATATTTCAAAACCATCGTGTACTATTTTTCACTTTAGGTATACAACCAATTAAGTACTATTCAAAATCATCGCGATATTATTTATCACTTCAGGTGTAGGTATACCTAATAAAGTACCATGCACATAAATATACATAACCGGTAATATTGTAGAGACCTATTTTCTGTTTGCTTTGATTCAGATTTCTAACAAGTCTTTAATATAGCGATGGAAGTTTAATTCTTGAAATTATTTCGTCTATTTCATACTACTATTACTATCCATTAGCTTGGAGGGCCAAAGTCTAGACAAAAAACTTCAATCGTTTTTCTGCTTTGCGCTGTTTCAGTACTAAAACTTCTTTCTTCAACTCTGTTGCCAATTTTTGGCATGAAATAAGTAGATTTTTTTTTTAATATCCGTCCTTGTTAATAAACTCAAAATATGAGAGGGAAAATAATTTCTTCAAAAAGAGCATGTTACTCTACTTTATAACTATTCATTTCCCATTATATTTTGATTGTCTATATTTCGATTTTTGATTTTTAATTTGTTTGTACACTTTGTATTCTGACGAAGGCGCCATTGGCCCTAAAACATGTTGATATTTTCAATATATTAGTTGTGGAAACAAAATACATTTTAATTAATTACTAGCTGTACCCGGCCACGCGTTGCTGTGGCTTAGACTTGTTAAATGGAAAAGAAAGAAAAGAGAAAGCACGCGTTTCTAATATGTTTAATTTTACAATACTTGTGGGTATTCAATTTTGCTGTTTTTCAAAAAAAGCATGTTTTTACCTGTCACAGATGTGACATCTGTATAATAATAGGTGTATAAAAACGTAGTAGGTATATAAAAACATGCGCGTATTCGAATGCAGCATTGTGTCAAAGTCAATCTGTGAAGAGCTTTCGGATATTTACGATTTTGAACAAACGAATATTTACATTTTTATATATTGATAGCTGTTCGTACCCGGCGATGCTCGGATTAAGGATTAAGTAAAAATAAGTTTGTGGGGGACACAAAGGTTTCATTGTTTCGCAGTTTCTAATTTTAAAAAAGGATCCTTTTAATCTAGGCTGGAATGGATGGGATGTCCAGGAAGGAATTATGTATTCCTCCCTTACCTAAAGAATAAAATTCACAATTTGGATCAGATCGGCAAACGTTTTGTACAAAAAATATATCAGATGTGGTGGTGGGGTAGGAAGAGAGGGGGGAAAAGTTGTCTTTATTACCTGCCGGGTTTTGAAAAATAAGTATGCAAAATCTGTGTAGATTTTTACAGAAAATATAACAGGGGAGGGGGTAGGGTAAAAGGGAGAGGGAAAAGTCACCTTCGTTACCTACCAGGTCCTAAAGGATATGTTTGCAAATTTCGAGTCCGATCGATCGAACGGTACAGATTTGCATTGTAAATATATCAGGGGTGGGGGAAGGAGTTAAAGTGGAGAGGTGAAAGAAGTGAGGTGAGCTGGGTCCTAAAGAATAAGTTTCCAAATTTTGAGTCCGATCGGTCGAATTTTTTCGAAATCGAAAATACAGATTTGCATAGTCAATATATCAGAGGGAGGAGAAGGGGTAAAAGTGGTGGGAGGAAATGTCGCCTATGTTTCCCGCCGGGACCTAAAGAATAAGTCTCCAAATATTGAGTCCGATCGGTCAAACGGTACAGATTTTCATTGAAAATACATCATGGGGAGGGGAAGGGGTAAAATGGGAGGGGTAAAATGTCCTAAAGCATAAGTATGCAAAATTTGAGTCGAATCGACAAACGGTGTAGATTTGTATAGAAAACAGACAGACAGACATTGAGTTTATAGGTGTAGATATCGTGATACTATTGGCTGCACTTTCTCATCGGTTTAAACGTTTTATTTAAGCAAAGACAACCGAATATTATCAAAAATTTGAATTTGAAAAATGTTATATCTAAATCTTCAATATTCAAAGGGAACGTACCTGCGCCTTTTTTTTCAAATAATTTGTGCGAATTCGAATGCAACGTTGTGTCAAAAAGAACAATAGGTGGTTTGTGATTTTGGACAATCGAAAATATAAATTTTTATTTATATAAATCAATAGTAGGTATATGCAAACAAATTAGGCATACAAAAACATCCTCGTAATCGAATGGAACGTTGTGCCAAAATTTCAAAGCAATCGGTGAAGGACTTTCAGAGATTACCGATTTTGTACAAACGAACACTTACATTTTTATATATATATATAGATTACTAATAATAAGAAAAAATCCAAATGTAGACTCGTTCCACTAAACAAAACAAGTATTTCGTCTTTTTTAACATTATTCCTATCGAAATTCAATGGACGAAGACATTTTTTAATTCTTCTCTCTTCCCTTTCGTTTTTTTGTTATTCATGTGAAAAAAAATTAATGGTTAATTTTTAACTTAATGATATCTATAACTAACTTCGTACCTTCACTGCCAAACTAACAATAGTAAAATCAAATTACAGATTAATATTTAAGACAGTTAACGCTCATTAATAATTTTATTTCTAATTTCTAAGCCATAAAAAACTGTATTCTATTATTCCCCTAATTGTCTTTGATTTTAATATCACACTAGTAGTGTCTATCAATGTCTGTTAATTCATCTGTTAATTCATACACTAAAAATAAAACAAATAAAAAAACGCTTACTTATCAATAAAAAATTATATTTATTAAGCTATTTTCATAAAATCACACGAATCAATCGATGAAATTTATATTCACCAATCGGGACTTCGACTTGAATATCAAAATTCCGCCATTCACACCACAAAACAATCGGCGTACCCTCAGAACAAGTTTGGCCGGCACTCTCCGTACGTGCGGCGTGTTCTACTGATGGTGGAGTTTATGGCGCCGACCGCCCGATACACCGAAAGGTGGTGTGTATAAATTGTGATCGCTGCGGTACGGATCGGCGAACGAGACTTGATTGAGAAACGTACCGAGTGGCCTAAGATATCGCATACTATTTTATAGTATTTGTGAATTTATTAATAATAATAAAAAATCAGTGGTGTATAATTAGACAATGTAAACATTTAATGAAAATAAAATACGGGTTCTTGAAAGAACGTGATACGTGATATTGGGATGTATTGGTGGTTTTTTTTTAATGTTGAGACAGTTGTCCTTCCCTGCACGTGAATAAAAATATTTATTCTTCAACATAGGAAAATAATTTTGTAGTGACATTATTAACATGATTAATAGAAATAAACTTTGTTTTCACCACTTTTTTATTGAAAATATCAACATGTTTCAGAGCCCATGGCCCCTTCGTCAGGATACAATTGTATAATAACAAATTTAAATTAAAAAATCGGAGTACAGACAATCAAAATATTAAAAATATTATTATATTATGTATGTAAAATGAATAATAATAAAAAAAAATATTTTATTTTTATACAATTGTATCCTGACGAAGGCTGAAGACTGAAACATGTTGATATTTTCAATAAAAAGTGGTGAAAACAAGGTGTATTTCTATTAATCATAAAAATATTTCATTTAATATTATAATATTTTTATGATATATGTGATATTTTTGAGAATGTTGCCAATTAAAATACATTAAATACATTACGCTCCACATGAGTTTATAGGGTATGCTTTGGGTATCTTAATAAATACATGTTAATAAGTCTACAAGCGGCAAATATACTGTACAGTGTTGTCTATGAAGATGAAGTATTAAAATTTCAGCTTTCTTTTCCACGAGAATTTTTTTCTTCAGTTTAAGAAAAATCGATTTAATTTCTATCTTGCTGCATTATCAATTTATTTACATTTTATATATTTATTTTTATCTGGAATGTGAAGTTATACTCCGCGTGATTCTCTTACGTAGTGAAAATTGATAACTGAAGGGTTTTAATTTCTAATTGCGTTGATTTCCGTTTTCTTGATATTGACTAGGTTGTTGGTTTTGTGGCGATCTAGAGGTCGGTGGTTTTAGCACCATGGACACCGGCAAGTTAGTCTAATTTTCATAGCATAATTTTAATTTCAAGATGCAACACGTATTCAATGTTTGCATCTCTTTTTGGTTTAAACAAAGAAGATTTATTAAAATATAAAATAGAAAAATAAAATAATCTCACAAAATATTGTCTCGACAGAACTCAATAAATTTCCTGTGTATTAAGTGTTCCGTTATACATTCCATAAAAAATGTATTACACATTTCAACAATAACTTTATCCACGAATAAATTCCAAATAGTAAAATATTTTTTATACATATTTTTAGTTTTTTTATCCAAATAAATACCACAAAAAAAAATGATTTTTCATTTTCCTGGGCTCTCACGACGGCCTGGAGATTTTGTCGGCCACCCTGTAGAATCGCGTTCGTTTTGCCTACTTATTTACCGAGTATTGCGGAGTAAAAGTAACTTTTTAATAAGGCAGTCGGTTCAGTTTTGTCATACGCTCCGCAGCGCGCTGACGCCGGCGGCCCGCGCTCACCCAGCCCAGCCACTTAGATAACAGTGTTGCGATACCGGCCCGCGTAACAGGTGGAAATCCGCCCGCAAAGGAATTCGTCCGTTCCTCGATATCGCCGATGCAGTCCAGTTGCATAAAAATGTGTTTCTAGAGTGAGGTTCACTGGGCTGTATCTTTCCTATTACTCTGTGGTTAGTGCCTCGGTACGTACTTTATGGATACCAATCGTCGTTACCGCTGACGAGGAATAAAGGTTTGTTTGCCTTCAGACTTGTACCACATTTCGATACGACAATTGTAACAGTGGGCGAATTGCGTCACGAGTAGAAAAATCGTCGATCGCCTGACATTTACCAGTCGATCAGCTGGTATTATAATACAAATATGCGAATATATATTAATTTTCTATTGTGCTTGAATTAAAATACCGTATTATTATTTAATGTGTGAAAGTTTTGACTGCATATCGCTGGAGTATTTACATAAATCTAAATAAAGCGAGCCTTTTTTCTGTAAAATTCGTGGCGACATAATACGCGAACGTCTTTTCCCGCGCGGCCTCGAAGGGTTAATGTCATAATAATACACAATTTAATGAGTGGCTTAGAAACTTTCTACATCAATACGTTTCAACACGCATTCGTCGTGTGTATTTAACTTTTTCTAGACAATTTGTGCAACAGACAGCAGACAGCAATTGTTAACATTTAAAAATGTTTATTATTGTTGAAGTATTTGATTTCGAGTAAGAAAATAAATACTTGTAAGAAGCGAAAACCTGGTCCGTATATCGCAACTTTGATTTTGTAAACAAAAACACAAAGTTTTTACGTGTTGAGTAAACTAATTCAAAATATTTTGACATTCCTTCTAGAAGATTCATTAGAAAAATAAATATTAATTGTCAATAATATTTTAATTCATCTCTTCTAAGCTCATGACCATTTTATAAAGGGATGAAATGTGTGAAGATTATGAATATTAGAAAATCTTACGAATTGTACGTATAATAAATAATTCGTCACGTATTATACCTGCGCTATCGTATGTACTAGGTTTGACATTTTACTTAAACAAGTTTCAAATGAGAGAGAAAGGTACTTAGGTGAAGTGTTTATTTTCAATATGAAGATTCAAATAACCAGAGATGATATAAAATGAAAATTACAAAATATTATTATATTTCATGTAAAGCTTCGGTTCAGGAACAAAATACATTTGAAAATAAACCAGCTCCATAAAAATGCCTCTAACCTTCCAGTCTTATAAATCCATTCATATTTATGAAGAGGCTGTCTCCCGTTCTAACGACCACCACAAAATATACACATACATACAATGTTTTGTATATCACGATAGTCCTTAGACTGGCAATTTTATATATATTTCAAAGATCAATCTTATGGATCGAAAGACTACCATATATTTAAATCGGATCTTCAGTTTTGTGGAGTACCTACCTACACACACCAGGACAATGATGCAAATTTATTTTGACAATAGTGATCAATAGACCTAATATCATAAAGATATAATTAAAAATTCGTTGCAATACTTCTTGGATATTACAAAAACAACTAATATAAAGTTGGTAATGACGTGAGACGGACTCGTGAGACTTGGCTATCTTTAACAGTTAGATTTTTTATAAAAGTAGATTTTCATCAAATACCTACGTTAGTCTAGATAAGTGAAAATAAAATTGTAAATTTAAGATTTTCATTTACGTCATGTTGATTTTATGGGTGTAAAGGATAAAGGATATCCCTTCTTATTGCAGGAATAAATAAATGCCCACGATGAGTGGGGAAGATAGATAGTTCTACGATATCAGCAATGGACTTATTAGGGGAATCTTTTCACGACACATAACAATGGCCTTATTGGGATGGGTATCGATTGCGGGTGGTGGATATTACTATGCTTATAACGCCGGGTATATTAGCTAGAAAATACTATAAAACATTTATTATTCCATCAAACATCTCCGAGCGTATTCGTAGATATTTGACAAAATATACAATTTTGTCAGTGACGAAACCAGCTTGGGGCCACGTTTTTATTATCCTTGAATTGAGTAGAGTTTTCCGATTAAAATTATTATTTCTATGTCATTCGCTGCGTCATACGTCATAAATGCCATCTCGCATCTCTTCCCCTCGAGCTTAGATTATTATATTGCAAGAAAAATGATTGCATAGTTAAGATACTGCAAGATAAAGAGAGCATCATAACTGATATTTTAACAATCTAAAATCATTTTAATGTTATTTCGAAAGATCGTAAGATGGAGGTGAATTCTACAAATTTCATATCTAAAGTGAAGGTTTTTTGAGGTAGTTAACAAATTGAACTTACACATAAATAAAATTATATTACTACCAAGTTTTCTTCAGTGACATTCTAATGCAATTAGATCGTTCAATTAAAAAAAAAAATTCGATACATCTTTCTAATTGATTCACCTTATTTTTTTTATGTAAAATAATTTACTTATTTTGTTTTTACCAACATTGTTTTTTTTCTTCTATCTAACGCTTTTTCACTTTGATATTGTAATGAATAGGTCCCTAGGTATGATCTAATTTCAAAAAGGGTGTATCTACGTGTGTCATACTTTAATACATAATAGAACTTATAATATTTAATCATATACTTTAATATAATGCTGTATCTACAACGTTCAAACTTGTGTATATGTAAATTGTAAACCATAACGTAACTAGCTCTGTTGCCAGTTGTGAGACGTACTGCTTCGTGTTTGTCGCACGATATCCAGCACTATTATTAATTGATACCATTTCCGCTATAATTAGACCATGTCGTATCGGCTCTAGAAGTTTGAAAGTCTTCAAGGACGTCTAGTCTCGAACGATCCAGGTGGCGCTCGGCGCAAAACGTTCTGCGCATGTCTCCTCGGGAGTAATGAACGCTTACTATCGCACAATCGCAAATAAGGCTTAACAGATGTAAAGCGGGATTGGAACGTTCTTTTATAGGTATGGCGGGAAAAGAAGTATCTTAGCAGATATAGCGAGATAGGAAGGATCTTAAAAGATATGGTGGGAAATGAACAATCTTAGCAGATATGACGAGGTAGAAATTAATGATCCTAATAGACATGGTGAGATAGGAACGATCTTAACTGATATGGCGGGATAGGAACGATTTTAATAGATAGGGCGGGATAAGAAAGACCTTAATATATATGATATCATAGGAGCATTCTGTCATGGGATCGCGGCAGTGGGAGATGAATGTAACACTTGGACTTTATAAAGTTTTTTTAATTACAAAACTCACTGAACACGAACTTGATTCCTTGATTGTAATCGTTATTATGAAATTTTTACAAATTTTTGTTATCGAGAGACTTACAATTGTCTGCAGGACTAAAACTTGGTAACTAAGCTTCGTTCATTGAAACTTAAAGAAGTAGAATTTAAATATCAAGGAGTCGTTTACAGAAAGATATTCTAATTATTTTCTCGGTAACTGACGATCTCGGTTATTTGTGTGCTGGCTTTCATGGTCTCAGTGCAATTGTTTGATGAGATTTAAGAAGCATTCTTGTGTAATACAAAATAATTATTCCTCTACATACACTAATAATACCTACTGTAGCTTATATTATGATGTTGTTAAATAGAGTAATACCATACCTATATTGATGTAAAATCCCTAAAATGTGTTAAATAAATAAAATTAAAATCAACATTTTAAATTAGTATCATTGAGGATTCGTATGTTTACATACCATAATATTTTGCCAGATACATTCCTTTTTTTTTCCAAAATAAATATTTACGTAAAATGCATACTTTATTATACATAGCGCATGCGCCTCCAAAATAAGCTGGATTGATAGTGTTACAAAACTCAATATAATGATCTGGTTGAAAAAGGAAACGATAAAATCCAGATATTGTCATATTTTGGCCATATCGTGAGACACAAAGGTATTGAATTAAACGAATATTTTTTACGAACCGTATGGAGATTCGATTCTCAACGTGTCGTTGGAGTCACCACGGCATCTTCGGGAGACTGCTCAGGGGTCAAGGAAGTACACGTTTGTTATAATGTCCAAATATGTCAAACGCCCCTAATATAAACCTTTAATATCATGAGATTTTCAGAAAAATATCATATCCTGTATTTCATCCCTTAAATCAAAATTGCATGCAGAATAAACCCTGGCAAATGGTCCTGGCTGAAAGATATGTCGGCAGTCTAACTATTTGAGCCGCTGCATTAAATTATCGCTAAAGTTCGATAACTAAACAAGCACTAGAAAAAGGAAAAGGATGCGGATTAAAATTTAACTCGTCAGGTCTCTCTTCTTTACAATTTTTCTCTTAATTGATGTAGCGACTTCTTGCCACTCGATCCATTTATGCCACCAACTTATATTCTAGTTTATAAATCCCACTACAGTGTAATTTGTTAAGATTTTTCGACTTATAATTTTTTAATTGTAACACCTAGATACCCCCTCCACTGCTACTGAATCCACAACCCATACACCAGACAACCACTCCCACATACCTCAGTCTTAATTCACCTGATGAAGGAAACGGACGTTTCCGAAACATGTAGTGTAACAAGTCTCAAATATAAAATAGTGGAAAAAACAAAGTTGAGTGTTTTATTTCATAATTTGTTAATAATGGATTTCTCCAAAGTTAACGCCGAAACATTCAATTACAATAGTTTATATTCCTTGAACAGATATCCTACTGTAAAAAAACTTTTCCTTAAATATAATTCTTGTTTACCAAATTCTGCTCCTGTTGAACGACTACTTTCATTTAGTGGAATGATTGTAAGACATATAGACCGTACATGTGCTAAATAAATAGTAGTGCTAAAATCAGCGAAAGAAATGACCTACAAACTTTACTAAGTAAAGGTATAAATGTTCAATTTGAAAATACGTATTTTGCAGTTTGTATTTAAATACTTTTGTTTAAAACTATTTGGTATTTGCATTTAAAATAGAAAATTACCCATGCATTTGCATTTTGAATTTAAATACTTTAAATAAACTATTTTAGCAGAACATTATTGACTGTGAAAGTCTTCATATTGTTTGAATGAAATTGGGGAAGAATATAAAGTATTGTACCTACACCTGGTTGCGATATAAACGAAAATGAGATCCTTCTGTGAAAATGAGAAATCAAATGCCGCATTGAGTGAGCTCGTGCAACCTTTATTTGCTTGAAAAATATGTTCTGCAGTCGTGATCACAACCCCGATTAGGAATGCGACTGATCCGATGCTTTGTGTTCTCGGTTTTATTTTATGGAATGAAAGCTTGGACACTTACCGAGGATGTGATAAGGCAAGCTTTTGAAATGTGGGTCTATAGAAGAATACTTGAAGTAAGCTGGATGGGTAGAATAAAGAATGAGGATTTTATGGTTCATGTGAATAAATAAAAACAAATACTTTAAACAATGTCTTACATTATATCTTTTTTCACTATTCGAATATAATGCTACTAATGTTTATACTAACAACATTAGTATATACATAATTATATGACAATTCCTCCCACTTTTAAACACGAGAATTAAATTCTCTATTAAAAGTGAATAACACCATTTTGCAGTATATCTACTTCAAGTAACACTTTTTTAACATTCACTAGAATATTCCATCCAATTCTCGCACGTAGTATTTATCGCATTTATTTTCAACGCCAATTAGGTATTTTTCTCAATTATTCGCTTTATTTATCGCTTCGCAATTCGTGACTTGCCATACTGGGCGTCGTCCCGCGTGTACTTCGCGGGCGATTTCGCACTGAACGAACTGCCTAGTTCTTAATTTATATTTATTTATACCTAAAAATGCTGGTATTTTCGTACTTTCTAGATTATTTTACTGTTTAGGAGAAGGTTCTCCTTGCTTCTCAGTTGTAGCAGGCATTTCTAAACGTTTCTCGATGGTTGTAGATCACTCTAGATTGTTATAATCTCGATCTTTCGATAGTGTTGTGACATGTGATGTATTACCGAGGGGTTCGGACAGTGCGTAAAGTCTTTTTAACTTTATTAATATTTAAATCATTAACTTTGTGGTTAGAAATTTTAACAAAATGTTATTTATGTTAATAAAAATCTTCTTTCACATAATTATTTACGGAGATTTTTAGTCTACTGGATTCGAGACGTACCCGTCTCTTCATCAGGACAACTACTATGCCTACGTTTATACTACTACACATCAAAAACATAGCATTATTCGCACACTAACACCTTCCCAAAATATTTCTCACATGTGTGTTAATCTAACCGAAGGCTAACGTGCACTAAGGTTATTACTAAAAGCGATCGGAGGGGCGGAGGTGAGACGGGGCGGGGTCTAAAGGGGGTGTTGACAAGTCTTATGTTTTCCTCCTTCATCGAACAAATTATTTTAGTGTTTACTCTGTGTTTTGTGCTTGTTATTGATGTGTAAGCAAACTCGCGCCCCCAAAATAATATGTAAAGAAAAGTGAGTAAATAAAAACTCACTCGCTGCCATAGTGACTACAAATATTATGTACTTATTTTATTCATTCATCTTAGTATACGCAGTGAGTACAGAGTTATATTCTTTTACATTTTATTTTTCATTAAATTTCATTACTTTTCTTTAGTCTGAACTATGAACGTTAAACTAACGTTTTGACACATTTTCGAAAAGCTGCAAAATTGCTTTCATATCCTCGTAGGTAAGTAAAGAACTTATTTGTGATTACAGTACCTACCTATCTACATAGAAAATATATATACGAAAATAATAATACTAGTAAATAGTAAATAGCAACTAGTAGCTCTCTACATTGAAATGCCAAATAATCGTATTCTAAAAAAAATTTAAATTAAAAATAATACTTCATTATTTTCTACAGGAGCTATTTTATACAGGAGCGCGCGATATCTATACCTATAAAACTCAATGTCTGTCTGTCTGTTCTCTATACAGATCTACAGCGTTTGTCCGATTCGTTTCAAATTTTGCATACTTATGCTTTAGGACCCGGCGGGTAACATAGGCGACATTTCCCCTTATTATTTTACCCCTTCCCTTCTCCCTGACATATTTTCTATGCAAATCTGTACCGTTTGACCGATCGGACTCAAAATTTGCAATCTTATTCATTGGGATCCGGCGGGTAATATAGGTGACATTTACTCCCTCCTCCTGATATATTTTCGATGCAAATCAATATCGTTCGAATCGAACCATTGTTTCACCCCCACAAATTTATTTTCAACTTAATCCTTAACCCGTGCAACGCCGGGAATGAACAGCTAGTTTAAAAACAAGAATGAGAGTGCTTATTATACTCACTCAATGATATGATTTTTCTTTATAAACCAAATCCATGTTTGAAATTTTTGGCGTTACACAACTTAAATTTCTCCGTGAGAAATATTTATCGAAAACAAAACCATGTTATGAGTTAAAAAATATTTGTGCGCAACACCTTGGTGATACCGCTTTTTTTTTTCCTGAATTAATAAATAAATCTGGTGCGAAAAGGCCGATTCACGTCGAAAGGGCGAATTATCGTGGTGGGACGTTCTGCGTGAGTATCGGAATATAAAAACTTTTCATCACTGGCCGTCGTCTTAATGAGAATGAGCGTTAAGTAATGTGGCTAGCGAGAATTTTAAAGGAAAACAATATTACGAAACAGATTATGATTAGAAAGCATAATGGCGGCGGGAGGCGGGAGAGGAAACGAGGTTTTTACGTATTTAGATATAATAATTGGACGCAATGGACCGCTTTACCCGAACAGGTAAAAAATTGTTTCTGTAAACAGTTTCAACATGGAATGTCTGCAACTATGAGAACACGTAGGTGAAAAAAATAATTTAAACAAAAAACCGTTTTAATGCTGTTTTATATAAAATAGTAATAAATAAAAAACGCATGTACGCGCACTCTTACTTTAGAGTGTAGGAAATAAGACAAATATTTATATCATTATCTACGCTTTTTAAAGTTACCTTCTTCTAGTGCTGTCCGGTTATCGAAAGATAGCGATCACGTTGGCGGTCATTATGTTATCCGCCAATTATTATTTTTTTTATGAAAAAAGAAAAGTTATGGAAAAGATACACCATAGCATGTAGAGATTTAGGTATAAATAATATATATTTTTTAAATATATGCAAAAATATAAAAATACCAAGTAATTCAGAAAGGACAAGAGCAAAACATCAAGAAAAAAAAATAGAGAGATAGGAGTGGGAGTGAAAGGATGAAGTGGAGTGAGTAGTGGTTGGGCAGAGTGTGTGTGTTTGTGGCGAGGAAGGGGGCTATGTGCAGAGTCATGAGAGTGTGGCTGGGGTGCGCAACTGCATATATGTTGATGGTCGGTCTGAGTCAGTCCGGTGAAGACATAGAAACAAGTGATATAGGCGGTTCAAATACGATTTTCATAAGCTGATATGTTAGCGTTAAATATATCTATGTCGTTGAAGTTGTCATTATATGCTTTACATATTCGCCGGATGTACGAGTTCTGTGCATACGAGGTTCTACTTCTGGGTACATGGAACCTTTTAGAACCTTTCGAAGGTATACAGAAATCAATTTGTTGAGACGAAGTTTCTCCCATAATGCAGATGTCTACATCTCTCACCTACATCTACAATTGGAGAGACGTGCGCAGGGAAAGTGGTAATATATTAGCAGACTCAATAAAATTTTAGTGTTATAAATTTTACTTAAGATTAATTGCTATGTGCTTAGTAGGGGTAGGAAGTAAAAGAAAATAATTCACTGGAATCAAATTACATACAATTTAATTTATCTAAGACTAAAACTTATAGTCATAAAATAATTTTAAAACCAAAAATAAAATCCGACATGTAGATATCCACCAAAAAAATAATAAACAATGTATATACAATGTAAAAAAATAATATACGATGTATATATTTTTCATATGCATCGTGTGCTCAGTGGACCTTATTTCGTCTTCATCCTAATTCGTTCATTCTTCGCGGTCTTCGCATATTGATCGCTGCGTTTGAAGGAGTTGCGTCTTACTGGAGACCTTCCCCTTGTTCACTTTTTCTCAATTTCTCTGTGATCACGAGCTCCTTGAGAAACTCCTCGTTTTTCTCTGGCAAAATATCCAAAGTATGAATACTGTATTATATAATTAGACAGACAGCCATACAGAAATTCTAAAATACAATAAAGATAGCGCCACAGTATTCAGTGAAATTCCACTTCGAGGACCCTCACACTGTAGGCGAATTCTTAATTAGTACATTATTACGTGTGAGCCAGGTTTTCATGGGTCGTCTGCACTTATCTTGGAGCGTGTTTGTAATTAATGTATTTCCACTCTGCAATGCCAGCCACGCAGAATGTTTCATCCAAATGCAATTAATTACCAAGTAATTTGCAGGCTCATTAAACAAACCTCTAATTCCGGCAAACTTCGCCAAGGTTTTCAAGCGCAATATTAGACTAGTATCTGCGCTATATTAGAATAGGTATTCTGATATAATTCCAACAAATGAACTTGGAATATAGCAATGGTGAATATCGTGCAAGTTTGACAGAAGCAATCGAAAACAAATCAAATTTGTGACAATGACCTTTCCATTAACTGGACTGCCATTGTATCTATGAAATAGAATCAAATCGATTTGATTTCGCGTGAAATTTGTATCAAGAAATCAAGCACGCTTTGGTTTGAAAACTTGTATCGACGAGATCGGCATACAAATTTTCCATACATCTGTCGACATATCTGTAAACTACCGTGTCAGACCTTTCAAATAACACGTCATTACCGATACCTGCAGCGTTCGCACAGGTACAATGCAGTATGTATTACGAGTAACGGTTCGAATACTATTGACCAATAAGGACGCCTTCATTCAATAGCGACATAACGCCAGTCTTTAGCTGCTGTCACAGATATATCGATTTCGTTTCGTTATTGATATAGATGAATGATATTACAGTATTAAATATATTTTCAATATTATTATTAGTATGTTCTATAAACACAATTACTGCATTTTGTCCATAGAGGGATAATTATTAATTGAGATAAATTATAGTAGTCTCACAGAGATGAAGCTATTTATATGGGTAAGCATGTAAGTAAGTTTTATGGGAAATTCAACCATAGACGGCGAATATGTGAAATAAGTTGTATAAATAACTTGTATACCTATTATACAACTTTCAAAAATTTGATAGATGTGTGGTGATTTTTGGGTGGAATTGGTGAACGTTACATTGTGTAAGATGCCAATAAATGCACGCTTTTCCATATAAATAGCTTCGTCTCTGCGAAACAGCTATAATTTATTTTAATTGAATATAGTTTTTTTTTGATTTACAGTATTCAACATCTATCTACGAGTGCATTGGTTCGTTTGTATTTGATGAGGCTTAATTACACGAATAATATTACTTGATTTGGTTGGATTTAAAAAAATACGAAGGTACTACGAGTGGTTCGTATAAGCTGTTCTGCAAAATAAAACCATTCAACACATGTTTAATAATATACCTACTTTATATCCACTTCTATAGCTAAATTTCTGTTGTTTATATATTTTATAAATTTACGTTGTTTATAACAGGAGTATCAAAGGAATAATATAATATAATTAGATTTTCACGTATGTTTTTTACTTAGTGAGTAACATTATCAGTGAAATTTCTTATAAAAATTGTATATTTCAGACACAAAAAAGAGTTCAAAATGTGTCTAAACGGAATTTTTTATCTTCACCAAGGTGACTTTAATTTTATTTACATAATTGAATGTATCATCGTTCCACAAATTATTCTCTATGCAGTAGTGTGATATGTCTGAGAAATGTCAAACAAAATTAATGAATTAAGTACCCAGTTGCGAATATAAGTTTTTCTTTTAATTGAGAAGCATACACGGGATATGTCATATCAATATCAATACTATTTTCAAACTAAGTCAGTTATCAAGTTATCATTATTAAATAAATGATGTAAATTTCCTCCATCAGGCAGCCGTCTCCGGAAGCGGCGGTCGCAAATTCCACCCGCGTCCAGCCAAAGTCAACATTTGCATCGCCGGCGTAACGTTGGCCAAAGATTGCATTGCCTATTGGGAAATTGCGACCGATTGTCAATTACTTACTCACAAGGACGCCTCGCGTTCTGGCAACATCGATCTGCTGGCAACTGGTATTTCCACTACGGCAGCGCCTACCTACTAACAATAAAAATACAGGCTGTCTTTAAAAGCAATTTAAAAATTTCAGCTTGCTTTAAATAATAAAAATCGTGAGTGTGGTGTTAAACTTAGTTTAATAAGTAGTACCTACGCGCTTATTTGCACTAGCGATATGACGATTGTCTAGTCTCCAAGGAACGGAAAGGTTCTATCCTTATCCCTGGAGACCGCCATATGAGTGGTATTTTTCCACTGGCAATAGTTTGAAAAGAGTACGAATGTTATGTCATTTGCATTCCGTGTATACAAAAACGCACCATGCGTTCATTTGCAGTACCTGAACCACACATGTCGGTGTTATTGCGTGCCATCTCTGCAGAACTCGTATTCGAAAATAACGTGAATTTTCATTTTCCCATGTTCCCATACACAGCGATATCAAAGAAAAAACAAACGACGGGAAAATAAATAAATAACTAATTTTTAAAAAGAAATGTCAGATTTAACATGACATTAATTTGAATTTGTAATTCCAAGCCGAATGCAAGATATCGAAATTGAAACTAGCAAGTATTAGAAGACGGCAATTTCATATGTAAAGATCTATAATATTATATTTAGTTGTGCTTTTATAGTTTTAATGAAGTTAAATACAAAGAGAAATGTTACTATATTTATACAAGATCTGCATCCTATGACGGCTCGGGAGCTCTCTTGGCTTCAAGTTTCTTATCATTGAAAGTTTTACATCTTCTCATTCTCTCATTCTCTTTCTCTATATTACTGATCGTAATTCACTTTGCGATAATACTATTTTGAGTGTCCCTTGTATAAAGACATGGGACCCTTTACCATAAATTCTCCCCTGACTATGAAGCTGACGTAGCAAAGATGTAAGACGAGCACACTACGAATTGACGTAAAATGTTTGTAAAAGGGGAAATAATTACTATATTAATATTTTGGTTTACTAATTTTGTTTTTAGCGTACGTTTATAATAAAAATAATAAACAGCCTGTGTCTGCTGTATGTCCACATAATATATTGGAGTGATGCAAGGAGCTTAATGAATAAAATTAAAGAATTGGGAAATAAAAAAAGAACATTTGAATGGTAATTTGTTTCTACCTAAATTTTGCTCCCCAATAAAAAAATTCCTCTTGCAGATATCGAGGATTATCTGGAAGCCATATATCTTTATTACCACGTCTCTTATTGGTCATTGTTTCCATTTACTCAAAATCTAGCTACAGTAAGCCTCCATCAACACATTGTAAATTCTTAGATAAAATTTAAGGAAGATTGATACAATAATCAGTAAGAAGGTGTCCGTAGATATTTTAGCCATGTTAGTTAGCATGGAAAAATTGGTCATCCAAGGTAGGTTAGAAGAAACTAAATCATGTGTGGTGGTTGCCATAATGTTGGACTTACCTAGTAAGGGTTGCCATGCCCAGCATGTCATTCACCGGTAGCTGACATTGTATCATCCACACCATCATCTGCAAAATCCATGATCATAACTACTTTCATTGAAAAAATAGAAAAGAAAGAGATATATAAATATTTAAATATGGAAATACTGGACTATAAAATGCATCACAATCAAACAACGAAAAGTTCTATTTTATTTTTAAGGGTAAATAAATCTATTAATATGGTTTTAATACTAAGAGCAATATAAATTACACTGATTTTCATATTGTTGCAGAATTTTATTTTATTTTTTAATGACTTTACCATATTGTCACTAAGTATATTCTTCTTAAATCTTCTTCTTCTTGAGGTGCCGTCTCCTATCGGAGGTCGGCGATCATTCTGGCGATTACAACTTCGTTTACCGCCGCACGGAACAACTCAGTCGGGTTACCAGTCTCTTATACTAACTAACTAACCATCAAGCCGTTTCCCCGCAGGGGTAGACAGAGAGGATTGAACGACATACTCTTCTATCTTGGTATACCATATGCTTATACCAGTCCCTCAAGTTTCTCAGCCATGAGATGCGACGGCTTCTTTTATCACTTATTTTCCCCTGGAATGATGAGTTGGTTTTGGTCCTTTCATGTCCGAGATATTCCAGCTTTCTTATCTCGATAGTCCGCAACACTTCTCGATCTTTAGCCATACGCCGGAGCACTACATCGTCTTAAATCACAATATTAATTTGAACGTTTAATGTCTTTGAAACGGGCACTCAAAATTATTCGAGTCTTCATTAATTGGAATAAGACTAATAAAATCATCAATTAAAATATTAAACTTTTAAAATGCCTATAATGAAATATAATAACCACTAAATCACGGAAATGTAATAATTTATACGCACACCCACATCACCGTAAAGGTCTTCTTCATTAATGATTTTTTTCATCAAATAATTATTCCACACATACCCATAAGAGTTCCGCTCGTGTAAAAAAGAAATCATATATAAAACAAAATTAATTTTGTAATTGCTGTGTACGTAGCATTCTTGAATAAATCTGCATGTTGTTGTGAAACGAATTGGTAATGAATTTTCCGGTTTTTAATTGCATACATTAAAATTACACTGCTTCCGATACGATGCTTGTCGAAAAATAATTTTAAATATGTTATTGTTCTTTGATAATTCATTTAATGAACACTTATAGGCAAATGTTTGCATTATCGTACTGAATATTTTTTGTGGTTTTTATCATCATTGGAGAATGAAATCTTTTAATTTGGTAATAATTCTGACTAACCAAAAATATTATTTCAAACAATTAAAACCATTCAAAACGTCAGTATACAGAATATCAGATGACAAATTAAGATGTACACCTATTACTGAAGTTTATGGACCGTGTCTACTGTCCGCGGGTGAGGTTTTTGATTAGAAACAATATCTAAAATACAGATTTTACTCCCCTGGGATATTTTGTTCTCGGCGAAACCTGTAATCGCTTGAGAACGAGTCCCCAGGTGGCGAATAGGAGAATGCTCGCCAGATGTGGAGGGTAAGAGGGAAATTAAATACCTCTCGTGGACCAACAGGTATGTTCCAGCGTATGTTCCCCAGGTCAGGGGCGGCTGAACTTTATCTTGGTAATTGGAAGCAGCATTATCAGTACTGGCTCGAGGCCGACGATGAGTGACATCAAATGGGGCCGAGTGCAGATAACACCATGTGGAGTTGAATTATACGACTGTGGCACTGCATTGCGGAAGGCAACGGAGAACCACCGCAATTAGATTTTCCAATCATTATGGCTGATAAATCGTCATAATGATCGCCGACCTCCGATAGGGGATGGCACCATAACTAGTCTCTGAGGACACACTGTGTCGCAGAAGTTCGCCTTCTCGAACCTCACTTCAAGCTTGTTGTATGCCAATGGTTAAATATCCTTCCATTAATAATTGATATGCCGTTCGCCAGTTAGGTGAATTAGAATCTCTCGTGCAGCAGTTACAACAATATAAATATTTGTAACTTAATTAATGTCATCTAATTAAGGTAAATTAGCCCTTATGATGGACGCTGCAATGGGATCCGAAACGTCGGCCAGAAAGGTCGTAAAAACATGGCATAATACCCCAGAAGACACAAACTAGAAGTGAATTTGTAATCAAGAAATATTATAGATGTCTCACAGAGACGAAGCTATTTATTTGGGAAAGTAGGTATATAAGTATTTTAGGTGTTTATAGAGCTTACGACCTATTGTACGGCTGGCCTAAGTGATCACTATACATAATGTAACATTCACCAATTCCACCCACGACTGATCACCACTTCTAACAAATTTTGAAAGTTGTTTACAAGTTATTTAAACAGCTTGTTCCACGTATGACTTTACTACCACTATCTATCTGTGGTTGAAATTTGTTATCCGAACTCCATACCTACTTTCCCATATAAATAGCGTCGTCTATGTGAGACATCTATAATCAAAAATAACAATTTCGCTGTCTGTCCGTCCATAACTTCGCGTAAAGACAGTAATTTCGTTCGAATTCATGGCTAAAAAAAACGAAATTTAACGACCGGAGATGGGCTTGAACCCCGGACCAGCAAACCCGAACCGGCCGTTTAACGCATGTTGCTACCGCCGCCTCTCCGTGGACCGTCAAAAAATACTATAAATATATACTATGGCCTAGTAAAGACGCGAACCAATGTTTCGTCATTTTTAACGGGAAACAGCTTTGATTAACGATGATCCCTTTAGGGACCAAACACAGTACTATGTTCTTGAAAAATTTTAACATAGGTATTCAAAATATTCTGAATTTTTTATTTAATTTACTGCGCAATGAATAATCACCAAGCAATATCGGATTATCACAGTTTTTTTTATTTATTTCATTTATTATTTATTCAAGTTGTCCTAAAAGCTGCAAACTGAATAAATAAAAAATTACGAAATGACGACGTAATATTTTTTATCGGTTTCACCGGATTCGTATCAGACAGCCGTGGTGACTGGTGGCCGAGCTGGTCGCCGCCTTCGCCAGGAGCTGCTCCGAGCGGGTGAAGTACTGCAGCCTGCGAAATAGAAAGGTGCAGACCCTGATCAAGCACATTCCACCCCCGGGCCGCGCCTTGCGGCGGGTGCGTCCAGTCTGCTGGCAAAGTAGTCAACATCAGAAGACAGAAACGTCGCGACATGCGACACGCAACACGGTTAACTTATTTGTGCAACGCAACATAATGAAAACATATTATTTAAAGTATTGGGTTGTTCCGAAAATAACGACACATTTCAGCACTAAAATTGAATATAAAAAACTTTATTAATCGAAGCAAGAGCCATTTGATTCTACATAACTGTCAACGAATTATAAGCTTATGTATACCTGTAAATTAAAACTTGAATCAAAACCAATGATTATTGTATGTATTAAATTTTTTTACCGTAAGTAGTTATAGAGATGTTTGAATTATTTAAAATTGTCGATAAACTATTGGGTCCTTGTCTGACTGTATTGCATGTTTTCTTCCACTAAAGTCTTCAAATATTCTTCAGCATTAACACTTATTTAACATTTATTTATTTATTGTTTATTTTTAATCTTTTTTGTATTCTTTAATGATTAATGAATAAATGTCTGAATTGGCAATTACTAATGCATATATGTATGTTATTCCCAATTAAACAACAATTTCTTCATCATGAACAAATTAGAAGTGAATGCAATGCTGGCTGCAGTGTGGTAGATAGAATAAAGAAAGGAGTGCTGAGATGGTTTGGTCATGTGGAACGTATGAACGAGGAAAGGATGGTTAAGAAAATATATGAGGCGAATGTTGAAGGCAACAGGAATAGAGGGCGTCCGCGAAAGACCTGGCACGATCAGGTACTACAAGTATTTGAGGATGGCCCCGTTAAAAGCCGCAACAATCGTAGAACGTGTATGAGAAGATGTATGAATGTGGCCGAAGCAAAAGTGGTGTGCCAGGATAGAAGAGTGTGGCGTTCAATCCTCTCTGCCTACCCCTGCAGGGAAACGGCGTGATGGTTAGTTAGTTATTAACACTTACATATCCGTTTCTTAACGCTTGAACGAATCAACGCCGCACCGTTCGGTCGGAAGTAATTCCTTCACCCATGCATTGCTAAAATTTCATCATCGACAACCCTAATTTCGAATGTCTGTCGGTCTGTAACATTTGTAATTTGCTGAAGCTACAGCTTTAGATAATTAGAGTGTGACTGTGACACATTAGTGTGTGGATCAGCGCGCGGCCCAGGTTACACGCAAGGTTCGATAGTAATTATTATTATGTCCCGTGATTTTTCACAGATTAACGGCTAGTACCTACTATAATATTTAAGGTACATAATGCAAAACTTAAATTGTCGTAAAAATGTGTTAATTCCTTTTTTATTCCGATTATGCCTCACGAAAGTAATTCAAATGAAGTGCCCTACTATCGAACAAAAATTAGATCAAAAGCAACAAACCAGCGAAAAAAATGAAATCTGTCAATAAAGTAGCTTGTTGGTCTTGTGGTTAGGACACTGGCCTCGTGATCCAAAGGTTGCGGGTTCGAACCTCACTCCCGACTAGCAAGTTAGTCCTATTTTCATAGCACAAGCGCTTAGCTTAGTTTGAAAATAGTAAGAATATTGATGTGACACGTATTCCGTGTTCACATCTCTATTTTTTTTAAAAAAAAAAAAAAAAATAATGGAGAAAAAGAATGTTAAAATTAGCGTATTTTAGCGCGGAATGATTGACCTCCAACTCGCCTGTGACGTCACGCGTCCGCATAACCGGGCTCCGGAGCACAAGCCGCGATATGCACCGGGTATGAGAGATGACGTCAAGCGACTCCTCCGGACGGAACAAAATTATTCATGCAAAACGCAAATAAAAATTTCTAAAACTTTGTTAGTTTTTGAGATATCTTAATTTTACTATCAGACATTTGTTCAATTTTACTAAAATTTTCATTGTTTAAAATTTTCATCTCAATTCATTTTAAAAAAAATAGGAAGCTTCTCCATTACTGGATTTCGTCTACAGGGGTACCATTACCAGCAGCGAGTCTAAGTATACCATGTCATGGGAATTACTCATTGCTGACCATTGATGGCTATAGCATAGTCCTATCAAATACTTGAAAGAAGACAGATAAAGAACATATTATATACAACTTTTGGCAAGGTGGAGGTTGCATTGCATTGAGCCAATCACCACTTCAATATATGTTTCCCACTTAAATAGTTACGTCTCTGAGAGACTTCTAAAATTTATCTTAGTCAAAAATATATTTATATAATTTTTTTTATTGTGTTTATTTTTAATCTTTTTTGTATTCTTTAATGATTAATGAATAAATGACTGAATTGGCAATTACTAATGCATATATGTATGTTATTCCCAATTAAACAACAATTTAATCAATTAGTGTATATTATAGATATCTCACAGAGACGAAACTGTATTAATTATGGGAAAGTAGGTATAGAAGTCATTTTGGGTGTACACAGGACTTATGACCTGTCTTTTTATGGTTGGCTTAAGTGATCACTTTACACAATTGTAACATTCGCCATTTCCACCCATGATAGAATATACCATGCTTATTCATTTTTTTTGGAAGTTGTATATATTATATTATATGTTCAAATTGCGTGGAAAGCTTTCATATATGAGTTGTAAGCGCCTTTTCCATGCGGCCTGTACAAAGCCATTTTCATTCCCCTAAATCCCCACAGATGTCGCTAATGAGAAAATCTACATTGATTTTTTTACGGAATTTTGGGAGCAATATACTTTATTGTGTGTAATGAAATTCATCCGAATACTTGCATTACACTAGGATACGGCAGGAAATATTATTTCCAATTTTTGTTAAATTCCTTTTTACCAGTATTTACAATTCAGAATATTTTGAGTTTGTTCAAATCTTTCAGAATATCTATCTAGATATCTATCTAGATATATCTATAATATACACTAATTGATTAATAATGTCTCTGTGACATAAATCCAGCACTGTTCTGAAAGATTTGAACAAACTCAAAATATTCTAAACAACAATTTCTTCATCAACCACCGCCACCGACCACCAGATACTAGGCGAGCATCATGACCACCACACCAACAAGCTACTCGAGTAGCAGCAGAGTAGTAAATAAAATGGTAACCGACAAACAACTGCGACAAATCAAATCAAAGAATTGGAGACCTGCCCAAGATTCTCCAGAGAATGCGGCCAGATCCAGAGTCTATATGAATTAAAAAAGAAACTAAGCGATAATAGTTATAATGTGTTGTAATAGAAAATGAAAAATGACTTTTTATAATCATATATATAATCGGTTATTTAAAAATCTACTAATGTAAAGCCATCGTAAAAAATTTTTTTCAGTGTTTAATTGATTTCGCCACCTAGAGGTAGGTACGTTCTAGAGAGTTGGTTAGAGTAAAAATAAATCAAACATACTAATTTCGTTGTCTGTCCGTCTGTCCTTCGTTTGTAATTTCATTCGAATTCACAGCTAAAAAAACGAAATTAAACCTCCGGACATGGGTCTTGAACCCCGAGCCAGTAAACCCAAACCAGCCGCTTAACGATGTTGCTACCGCCGCCTCTCCGTGGACCTTTAAAAGTATACTGTATGATATTATACATACTAGGGCTTGGCAAAGACGTGAACCATTTCATGTACCGTAATTTTTCACGGGTGAACGACTAGTATAAAATTATCTTTATATATAGTAATATGAGCTACTCTATAACATTATACATTCATGTGTATACGAGTACTTGTAACATAATGTTATGTAGTATTAAATGTGTCCCTAGGTTTTCACGGCCCGGCCGTCCAGAACGTTCTGGTTTGTGTTTTCTGGGGTATTTTGCCGTGTTTCTATGTCTTTTCTGGTCGACGTATCCATCTTCAAGGCTGATGAGCATCTTCTGGTTTGTGAAGTGTGTCAGAAAACACAAACCAAAAGATTATTTCCATATTCGTATATCTTTATATTTGTAATTATTCATGTATACTTATTATTACTTATTAAAACTCAAAATTATTAAAAAACAACAAAAAATGGCATCATTAATCCATACATGCATTATGTATACTAAGCGAACAGATTGGATGTATAATCCGAAGGGAACAAGAGGCAGAAAAATTCCTTCTACTTGCAAAATCATCGAACTTTCTAAAAATACGGAGGCAGTAAATAAAAACGGATAAATACAATAAAAAATCGCGATTTTTTAATTTTATATTTATTTTATTCAAATAAATGGACAATCCTTTCGACTATCTAGGCATTTTGTGTTTGATTTGTGTTTTTTTGATTAACAATAGAGTTTTTTTAATAATGAATACCTCCTATATTCAAAATATATTGCATGAAAAATGTTATTTTTAAAAAACCACGCTGTTTAAATATACTAAAAATTAAAATATTATTTTTTAGGCTAAAAAATTGTTATCTCTCTCCAGATAAAAGGAGGGCGCATACGATAATGATATAGATTACAGAATTCTGTTGTTGATGTATGGAAAGCGCCTACGCTTTTATTTGGAGAGTGAGGCAAAATTTTAATTCAATTTAAATATAAGCGTGTTTTTTGTTTAGATTATATTTTTTCATGTAATATAATTTTCTACTTTTTGACTTAGTATTACCCCATCTTTTGGTGAGCTTATAAACTAATATCCCATATAAAACTTTGGTTAAATAATTATGATTAATTGATTGAATCCATTGAGTCATGAATTGTCACCAGTTATATGTCTGTGTGCAAAATTTCTGTTTGATTGGACATTGGGAAGCGGGTGAAATATCGATTATAAGATTCCGTCCAGACAAACAGGTTAAGCTTATATAAGCGCGGTAATAAAATTAAAGAAAGAAGAAGAAGAAAGTAGGTAAAAAAGAAAGAGTTGAATACAGAAGTGGCAAAATGGCTGATGATGATATGTGTAGATATATTACTGTCGCTGTTATAGCCAACCAATCGTATCGATCTATGTTATCCAATTATTGTGACATTGCTTTAAATCCCAGCTACATTGATATCGATGTACATTACGATTTCACTCGGCGTGATTCTTGGGAGAGTTGAATCAATTTATGGCCTCTGAATGTTAAATACTTCAAAAATTCCATCTAAGTGAGCGGACTTGAGAGCGTCATTGATTCAAGAGAACTAACGAGCAATGTAAATGATTCAGAAGAATATTATTGCTAGATTTGGAGTTAACATTGTAGAGTTAACACATTCATGATGATCGTTGAAGTGGGTGAAAAAAATAACTTTGTTAACTCTACGTGTGTTTAATAATATTGTTATATTAGGTCCATACATATGAAATTGGCGTTTTGCCGTACTGGCAAATTTGATCTCAAATATCTTCTCTTTGGTTAGGAATTCCAAATCCAAATTTATACAGTTATTTACTCATGTATTTGTGTTATGAAAATTATAATTCATTTGTTTTTTTCTCAATTGTTTTTTTCTTTGCGTCACTCAGTTTACAAAATGAAAAACTTGAAATATCGCGTTATTTACGAGTACGAGTTCCACCGTGGCACCAGTGCTGCAGAAACGGCTCGAGGGATTAATGATGTGTATGGCGACGGTGCCGCAAAAGAAAACACAGTGCGTTTTTGGTTCCAACGTTTTCGTTCTGGAAATTTCGACCTGCAGAACAAGCCCCGTGGACGGCCGGAGACCAAAGTTGATAATAAAGAATTGAAGGCTATTGTGGAAGCGGATCCATCGCAAACTACATCCGAGTTAGCTGCAGGCTGCGGTGTTAGTGATAAAACTATTTTAATCCACTTGAAACAAATTGGTAAGGTGAAAAAGCATGAAAGGTGGGTACCTCACGAATTGAGTGAAGCAAATCAACAAACGCGCGTTGACTGCTGCGTTGCATTACTCAACCGGCACAATAATGAAGGGATTTTAAATCGAATCATTATCTGTGATGAAAAATGGATCCTGTACGATAATCGGAAGCGCTCATCGCAATGGCTGAATCCTGCCGAACCAGCCAAACCATGCCCCAAGCGAAAATTGACTCCAAAAAAGTTACTTGTGAGCGTTTGGTGGACTAGTGCTGGTGTCGTTCAATATAGCTTTCTTAAATCTGGCCAGACGATTACAGCAGATGTCTATTGTCAGCAACTGCAAACCATGATGGAAAAGCTAGCTGCTAAACAACCGAGGCTGGTTAATCGCTCTAGGCCACTGCTGCTTCATGATAACGCTAGACCACACACTGCACAACAGACGGCTACCAAATTAGAGGAGCTTCAATTGGAATGTCTAAGACATCCACCGTACTCTCCGGACCTTGTCCCAACAGATTACCATTGTTTTCGAAATTTGGATAACTTCTTGCAAAGGAAAAAATTCAACTCCGATGGGGCAGTCCAAACCGCCATCAAAGATTTTATTGATTCCCGTCCGAATGGTTTTTTTAGTAAAGGGATCGATGAACTACCTATGAGATGGCAAAAGTGCATAGATAGCAATGGTACATACTTTGATTAAATAAATATATTATAATAAAAAAAATCGGCTTTATGTTCCTCCCATACTAAACCTCAATTTCATATGTAAAAACCTAATATTTTACTACTTAAATTTCGAGAGAAACAGAATCTCTCATCAGGTGAAGTATTAAACTAACTACTTTTAAATAAAGAATTTTTACAGCGATTATGTAGAAATACAATTAATTAATTAATTAGGCACTGACAAAATGAGCTGAAGTTACTGATGTAAAAGTGATTGTAACGGGAATATTGATAAAAGAGAGGAAGAGTAAAGGAAAATAATATGAAGTAATATAAAAATATTATTAAACATTTAATCATTCAGAAGAACGTTGACATTACATTAAATGCAGCATAACTAAGTGCAAACTGCAAACCGACTAGATTACGTCTACAGAAAGCTCAAAAGGATTGGTGTCATCCATTGGTATTGCCTGGAGAAAGTACGAGATAAACGGGAATGATGATGCTCTTAAAATGTATGGAATGAAAATAGGTCGGCGTAAATTCCTTCGTTTCGTAAACTTTAAACTTCATTTTCCAATAGAAAATATAAATTACATCTATGTACTTCTCAACGAGTTAAAACTTTATACATTATCTTACACACGAATAATAAATGACTTTAACTGTTTGTCTTTTCTCTGGCAAATAATCAATTTGCGAGTGCTCATAGCTTGTGCAGAGTAGGTTGTTGGTCTAGTGGTTATGACTCTCGCCTAGTGATCCAGTGGTCGGTAGTTCGAGACACACAAGCGTTTCCTCGTCAATATCTTTCTGAGCCTTTCTGTTTGCACCGAATATATTTCTCAAATATACAAACTCAAACTCATCTAATAATTCTAAATATCACTTTTATACTACGCATACTGTTGCGTTATGTTTCTTCTCAAATACCATCACTTTTGACTTGTTAACTTACCTGCTTACGAGACTTACAGTTCGCAAATCAAACATTATAATTTTACTGTCTGTCGGTCTGTCCGTCCGTCTGTCCGTCTGCCTGTCGATCTCCTTAACTTCGTGTAACGAATCACGGCTAATTAAATTAAATTGAACGGACGAAGATGGGGCTTGATCCCCGGGCCAGCAACCCCGAACCGACCGCTCAACGCATGTTGCTTTCGCCGCCTCTCAAGTCAAAAGATACAATAAATATATACTAGGGTCTAGCAAAGACGCGAACGTTCCGTCATTTTTGACGAGTTACAGCTTGTTAACATAATTATTATTATTGTTAACAATAAGGCGAGTTGAACACTTTTCCTGGCGGTGCGTGCCCGGTCTGCGCACGACGTGGGACACTCGAGAAATGCCATATTGTTACCGGGTATACCGATAATGATTATTATTATCTTGCGGCTTTGTCATTATTTATTACGAGTGACATATTATTGAAAGTTGTCTTATTTTTTCCTGATAAACTAGATACAGGTTCCCAACTTCGGCGCGAATAGGTAATTGTGTAGGTTCGAGGAATTCCGTCAAATGTCAAGGTTACGCCGACCTTTCCGTTGCAAAAACCGCTGTTCGCTGTGATGACTTTTACTCGCTATCCTATTGCTAGGCGATTAAAATGTCGACAGGATTTTATATTTTTTACACGATTTACTGGATTTATTGCGAGGGATTTTAAAACTTTTATGAACGATGCTTGCGTTTGCATGTGAGCACTGGGAATTTATACGTTATTGTTGTTTTCTCATTGCATTCTCATCGCAGATCAATGACACAGTGACTTGAAAAAGATTCGCTTCGATCTATTGTACATGATTTTATGGAACGGAGGGTGCAAAATAGAATTGGTATGGATAAGGCTTCTATGCCGGAAGAACCACTTCATCTCAAAGAACATAAATGCTTTGAACCCTGGTATTAACCAAAGCTCTGTGTATAGTCGAATCATGAAATCGAAAAAGAGAGAAACGATTTCGACGCCTTCAATCGGAGTTACCGTGGAAGGGTGATTATAAAGGAAGTATTAAGAGAAAAGGAAAAGAGTTGTTGAATATTATATTGTCATTCAAGTTAATACCTGAGTTTAAATTCCTTTTTATAACTAAATTTTCAAAATTATTCATTTTATTAGCTTCACGCATGACGGGATGGAAAATTTGATTGGCCCATGAATAAAAAAGGTAATTATTATCCATGGCGTGTTTCGCGAATTCAGAAAAATTATTAATCGTTAGCCAACAGCGATGTTCTTTTAATCTAATGTTGAGATTTTTGAAAGTCTGTCCGTTGTATTTACTGTTCCAATCGCCTATTATAAATATGTATTTCCACCTAAAGGCCCTGCACACTGTCAATATTTTTATTGATCAATTAAGCGCCTTTGATAATATTGATAGTGTGAAGGGATCTTACGGTATGTTTTCCACATTTGAAAATATTTAGTTTAATAGTTTACCTATGAGACTTTCCGTCACTCTTGTATGTATTTTTTATTTAATATCATGTGCGTCTTCAGAATATTTTACACACTTATTATTGCACTGACGATTATAAACGCTGTTTCTATTGCTTTAATCATGTTCTAGTATACTTCTTTCAATGTTCGCACGTAGAAAAACTTCTTGCCCCGGTAAGAACTTATTTTATTCACTGTCGCTGGAATTACGCTGGTCACACTACGCTCTCTGTTAGTAGTTTCGCGTGAATTAACCCTCATGAATGAATAACCCCGCAACGCGTGACGCTCTTTATATGTAAATTCCTTAGAGACCCTTTGGGAGACTTCTTCTAGAGATTACGAGAAGCTTGTAGAACGTTCTAGACGATTCCAAAATAGTATTGTAGTGCGTAATGGAATATTATGGAATATTTCATCGTATTGTTTATCAGTATTTAGTAGGTTCACCATCTCGTTACAGTATAATAAAACTCACGTAGGTTAATAACATAGTTTTATTCCATCTATTTTGAAACGCTGATTCTATCTATAATATACTTTTATTAAATGTTTTACACTTAACTGCCATACTGATTAATTATAGTTAGAATCTGGTTTTCTCTAAAAGTATGTGTGGTGTGGAAACATGGACATTGAAAGGAATGAAAAAACTCCTTTGAAGTGTGGTGTTTGCTATCTGCAAATTTTTCTGTTTTTTTTCTATACGAATATTATGAATTTCGAGACGAATTAATATCTCTATTCTTCAGAATCTCCGTACCAAGAAGGAAATCCAAATAAGAAATACTTTCCACACTATGCAGGAAAAAATTCTATATTTGGGCAGGTTACCAGAAGAGAGGGAAACAACCTGGTGTTAAATTTTCCATCAATAGAAACATGCATAGTAAGTCCGAGACACGAGAAGCCTCGCCTCGCCTCGCGATAGTCGCACTAATCAAGGTCCATCAACGCCAGGAGTGCGTTTCGTGCTACAGAAGCACATTAAAGGACCGCGAAGCTCACTTATGAGCACATCGACAAAGAGAGAGATTTAGGCTCGTGTATTTAAGTTTAATTTAAGAATTTCGTACGATTCTAACAATATTAACAAAAAAATATGAACATTGCTCACGAAGGTCTACAAGAAGCGATACTCGTTGAAATCGTAGATTTATCTACTGGCAGATTCTCATGCAACACCAGATTCCTTTTATATTTTTTGCTTCCAAGGCCAACACTAAAACCAATATAATGAATCGGAATTCTAATGTTTTTATAAATGGCACGGAGCTGGCTAACCTCAAGAAACGTGATCTCAAATATCAGCCTTTGAAGGTGAAAGTTCATTTTTTTATCCCTACGAATTAAAAAAATGTACAGCGGCTCAAGGCTATGGTGGATCATCCTTCCTCTACACAGAGGCAAAATCACTTTCATTGTTTATACAGGGTGGCCCAATTATTACAGGGACCTTCTTCATCTGAGGTCGGCTACTCTAATTACTCTGCTTTACTTGGTTTTATCCTGAGTGGCTTTCGCAGCATTCATTTCATGACTAACTAAAACTGTTCATGTTACACGTTGTCCCCCCTGTCATCTCCTATTGGTCTCGATACACATCATATCATGTGATCCACGGTACTTTGGAGTATACTACCTCTTGGAAAAAAAATGCTTCCAGGGGTCGGACCATTAATAGGTACATGGGCAGTAGAACGCACTATTTGCTGTTATTAATAATCATCAACTGCATCTTCACTATTTGTAAAGTGTTCGAGACGTTGCTTTTACCATTGTAATGACATGCTTTGGCTCTGAGAATTATTCGGAAATTTGATTTAAGTTAACGGACTCCATTGCATTCAGAAATACTCGTATATAGCTGATCTTTCGTTTGATTATCATCTTTCATTCTTCGTCTTTCGCTGGTATCTTCGTATCTTCGCCGCTTGCGTAAAACTTAAATGCTTCGATTACACCAAAATATTTAAGTTTTACATAGTTTCACAGAAGAAGAAAGCCGTTGCTCCTTAAGATTGATACATTGGCTACCATATTTATAGAGCGTTTTGCGTTTCAGCGCCGTAGAGAAACTTTTAAAAGCAACATCTCTAAGTCCATTCCTGAGGGGAATTCCATATCACTGAGCAGCACTACACCGCCTTTTATCTACCTATAAAACGAAGCATTTCTGGAGTATATCTGTTGGAATTTAATTTAATATCTCTTTCGAATTTACTATAAATTTTTAGCAGTAAAATTTGTCAATGTATTCAATTCCACGTCAAGTATGAATTGAGAAACAAAAGCCAAAAACAAATATCGTAAAATACTTGTTTATAAATTTAGGTACAAATATCAATTATCGTCATTACCCTGTTATTTATTGTTCGGTATGTTCTTACTTATGTAATCGTACTTGTCATTAACTAAGAATTCTCGCGGGTGAATTACTCAAGATATATTCGACTGATTATTTATTACTTTATCAACTTATTTCACAATTGTACCCATTTATTTGTGCAACACTGCGTTCATTCAATATTAGGTACTAGTTATTCTAATTATATTTATGAACTTAACAATAGTAGTATATCATGTTTGTATAAAATATTAAGGTCAATTTATGGTTACTTATAAGTCTTATATGTTACTTATATGTTTAATTAATTTGATAACTTTTTATTTGGTTTTTAATGTATTTTGCACTAGTAATCTGCAGAGGCGGGATTCTAAAACATTTAATCAATGGATAGAACTTTGAAAATGTATTTTATATTATGTTTATAGTGTGGAATTACTGCAAGTTTTAATTCAATAAACTTTAACGACACTAAAAATCTATGTATGTGATATATTTTCTAAAGAAAATAAATTGGCATATACATAGTGTAAAACCACGAACAATTTAATAATTAAATATTTATTCTAGTTGACATTTTTTTCAAACAAGATACGCGATATTTTTAATAATTGTTAGTGAATATAACTAAGATATCAACTTGGATTATAGTAATCTTTCGTAAAAAACCATAGTTGTGTGATCGGTGGAAACGCAATAATGAGTTGAGGTAACCGGCCCTCAGATATATCAGTAATTGATTCACAATTCCTTATTTTGTGCTCATTACTATTACCCACTCTTGAAAATCGGTCACTAATTTCTAAAAATTTGTGAAGAACACTTGTGACTTTCAGTTGGCAACTGATATTGGTTTTAAGCACTATAAAACGTCATTCAAACATTTGAAGAACCGGTTATCATTTTTTCTTTAATCTCTGGCAACAAAAATGACAATACTCATTCTACAATATCCGCCTACGAAATTATCAGCTCCGAATATGGAAAAAAACAAATAGTTAAATCTATTCGGAAAAAAATATTTAAAGACGAGGAATCTGTTTTTTAAGAGACACGTGAGCCCCGGCATGGAAGCTGGATTATAAAACATCAACTCAAAATTCACTAAAAAGCAGATGAAGAATTTTCTAATGCTATATAAATAATTCGGTCCGCGTCCATTAGTAGGAGCCGGCGCCCATTAGTACCAGTCACGTGACCGCCGCAGTATGAAAGTTGAATGTCGACTGCAACCTTGACATTAAAGAATTGAAATCAAACAATTCTCAGGTGTTATTGATGTATTTATAAAATTATGACGTTTTTTCAATGTTTCATAAGACCAATAATTAGGCATGTTGGAGTTTTTTTTTCTATGTCCTTTCGATTCCATTAACCTTTAGGTACGTGACGTCAAACGAAGACGGATTTATTAATTCTTAAGTGGAAATCAAAACTTAAGTAGAACTCAGCCAAAGGCCAAAGTGACTGCCTTCGAGGCAGCAAAGGTCCATCCACAAAGTACAAAATCTATCCAGCTTTAACCATTTGCATTACTCGTAAAATTACTCTCCTCCGAGATTACCAACTCGACATTGCTAACTCAATACTCGAAAGTCTGGTCAGAGAATGTTTAATGTACATATATAAATGCGATATTTTCCATATTTGGTACGAAGATGTTAAATAATCATAATCAACAGAGGTTTATAGAGGTAAGAAATAGTCTTTTATTCCATTCGGAAATGTAACACTTTTACTCGCAATTATTAAGAAAGTAGACGTACACCCATGAAAAACTAACGGGAAATGATAATTGTGAAATTCAACAGAAAACATTTTTTTTAATTGACTTCATTCGCTTAAACTTAAAACTAAATATAATATAAAAAGTCAAGACCGTGTAATTTGGTAGGGCGACCCTTGCGCGTTGCGCGCTGATTGTGTGTCACACTCTAATTTTATCTAATGTTGTAATTCCATCAAGTAACCGACGTTACGGACAGACAGACAGACAGACAACGGAATTATTATATCTTAATGATTGCAAAGTGGCGATTTGTGTCAGCAACTTTGTGAAAAAAAATTGGTCTAATACATATATTATAAATTACTTTTGTATTTACGTTTACAATTGAGTTTACAATGAGTAGCTTGTTGGTCTTGTGGTTAGGACACTCGCCTCGTGATCCAAAGGTCGCGGTTTCGAACCTCACTCCAGACTAGCAAGTTAATCCTATTTTCATAGCACAAGCGTTTAGCTTAGTTTGAAAATAGTAAGAATATTGATGTGACACGTATTCCGTGTTCGCATCTCTATTTTTAAAAAAAAAAAAAAAAATTCAATCAAAAGTTAATAAGCGGTGAATTGTAAGCGCAATGAATTGTTCCGGTGACGATACAAGCGTTGAATTTCTGTCAGAAAATTGCTGACGTCGGTGGTATTTGATTTTTTTATTGTACAAGAGTATCATCCGGAAGTCTGGTACGGAAGTCGGAAGTAAATGATGAATTCTTGTGGAATCATATGTCAGATAACTAGTATGATTGTAGGCTCTGGGAAAACTAATGGCGAGTGTTTAGCCTTTTTCAGATAGATTCGCCATTGGTTTTCCCATTGGAGTCTGCCATTACTCTAGTTGTCGATATCTGATTCGCCTCGGGAATCCATAATTTTGTTTCGACTTCGTAGAACTGCAATGGCATATGTACCTCAGAAAGTGCACGACAGAGTTGTCTGGTGACAGCGAGCACTATAGTACATAACGCTCTGTGGTTTTATACTATTTATGTGTAATCTTTTAAATATATAAACTGTTTATTGATCGCATGATCGCAGATAGTGAAAGTAAATCAGAGAGAAATCTAAAGGTAAGAAGTTAGACATTTATGTATTTTAGAAGCGTTAAAGACGCTTATGGTAGACAAATCTTTAAGTATACAGCAGTATAAGAGCCATTTATTCGTAACAAACTACTACATTACATCCATATAGACTGACTTTATGCTAAAGGTCACTAAACAGCTGTAACGCTGATTTTTTGCTCCTATTTAAAGGATTCTAAATGTCAAAACACGAAACATTACACTTTAAAAATTAAATTCCTATTAGTAATCGTTTTGACAGTATTTACATGCTTTGTTTTGATATTCCAAAACAATAAAAATTTTGGACATGGACTAAATTTACAAATATGTGTTGTGCGTTACGTTTTATTTGTATGCCTGCATTGAACACTACGCACGTACGTAAAAAATTACCCAATATCAAATGATCGAGGTTAAAATATGCGTTTGTATATTTTAACCTAGGTCATTTACATGTTTTTAAACCTTTAAATAAAAATTATAGAATATTTATTTCAATTCAAATTAATAAACGATCATTTCACACGTATAAGAATGTTCTAAGGTGTTCACGGCCACTCAGGATCTTCTGGTTTATGTCTTCTCAACTGATGATGGAAAGGTCGTAAAAAAACGGCATAGTTACCCAGAAGACACAAACCAAACCAAACCAAACAAACGTATGTTGGTACCTATTTGAAGGTGATGACACATTCCGATCAAATTGAGATAATTAAATTTTGTGGAATCTGCTTCTCAAGTGAGTAATCTGATGAACACATAAAATTGTGTGGAAAAAACAAGGATGGTGACAGCAACTACATGTGTAGAATAAATAGAGGTTAGTTTGCAAAAAAAGGGACGCCGACGCGCATGTGTAAGAATTTCGATGGATATCAATGTACCTAAAAATGTACAGAAATATATGACACGACGTGACGGTCATGGGAAACGGTTTCCTTCAGAAATAAAATAATTATTTCTTTGGGGGATTAAATATATTTGGGAAAATAATAATTAAAAAATTAGGGAGTTTCTTGACTTTTTCTATTTAAAATATAAGATAATAATGATATTCATAATTATTAGGTACTATAAGAAGATGATTTTAACAAATGATATGTAAATAATAGCAATAAAATTTGGCGGCACGTTATTTCTTACGTAAAAGATTAGAGAGAGACAAAAATACAATTGTTGATTTTCTCACATTCGATACAAGCTACTAAAATAAACTCGTTTGTCTTGTCTTTTGTAATGTGTATTAGGTGGGACGAATCTAAAAATGTAATTTCAATGTATTAGTTGAAAATTTATAATTTACTTATACACCTAGGTAGCGTGTTTTTTTTAGTCTATAATTTAAATCTGATAAATTTCTGAAGTGAAAACTATTTAAATATTTATTTATACCATTTTTCAGTCAAGTCGATATAAAATCTCGATGTTAAATAATCAAACGTAATAATTTCGTTGTGTGTCTGTCTGTCTGTAACGTCCGTATTTCATTCAAATTCAGGGGTAAAAAACGAAATTACACGGCTAGAAGTAGGGCGCGAACCAGGGACGCGCAAACGGCAGGCGGCGCCCTACGCACATCGCTACCACCGCATCTCTGTGAGCCGTCAAAGAGATACGATAAATATATAGTAGGACGCAAACCATTTTCCGTGATTTTTCACTAGTAAATTAACAAACTTGTAAAAATAATATTTTAAAGAAGTCTTCTGCGTACAAACGTTAGTATGAAAATCATTCAACAAAGATATTATCGTATTAGAAAATGGTCGGACTATCGTTGCCGAAAAAAATATTTTTTTTTAAGTTGGAAAGAATAAAAATCATATTATAATTTTAAGTTCTTTTATAACTTCAATTAAATAAAATTATTAATATGTATATCGCATATATAACAATTTCTCTAAAAAATATATACGTTTCTCCTCCTTCTACGAATATGCTTATTAATAATTAATTTTACAAATTTTACATGAGTAGCTTGTTGGTGTAGTGGTCATGACGCTCGCCTAGTGATTTGGTGGTCGGTGGTTCGAGCCCCATTTCAGGACACCGGCAAGTAGTTCTATATTCGTAGCGCGGGCTTTTGGCTTAGTTTTACAATAGTGAAAATATAGATGCGACGCTATTCCGTGTTTGCATCTCTATTAAAAAAAAAAATTATTTGTTTTCTGTCTATTCGCTAAGAAAACTTGCAATGAGAATATTTCTGACTCTTCTTAATGTTCTGCACATAATTTTTAATAGCATATCTAATTTCTTCAGTAAATTTATTTGAGGGAGATAGGTGGTGGAAGTGAAGCCTGGAATTGGCAAAAGAGGAATGAAAGCAAACTGAATGCGGTAGAAATGCGGTCACTAAGACGCTTGTGTGCAAAATCTTTGGTCGATAGAGTAAGGAATGAACAAATTAGACGTGAATGCAATGCTGGCTGGAGTGTGGTAGATAGAATAAAGAAAGGAGTGCTTAGATGGTTTGATCATGTGGAATGTATGAACGAGGGAAGGATGGTTAAGAAAGTATATGAGGCGAGTGTTGAAGGCAACAGAAATAGAGGGTGTCCGCGAAAGACCTGGCACGATCAGATACAAGTGTTTGAGGATGGCCCCGTTAAAAGCCGCAACAACCGTAGAACTTGTATGAGAAGAATATGGCCGAAGCAAAAGTGGTGTGCCAGGATAGAAGAGTGTGGCGTTCAATCCTCTCTGCCTACCCCTGCGGGGAAACGGCGTGATGGTTAGTTAGTTAGTTTTATTTATATTTCTATTACTTTAACCATCCTACTATTATTATATACTCGTACTATTACTTAAAATTACTTTTTCTTAAATTTTTACTTATCTCGCTTACTTTTTATACTCATTAAATTACATAAAATATACATAATGTACTTGATCGATTATTTAAATATTTTAAGTAGTGCTACGATAAAACTAAACTATGTATGTTTCAAATTCATTTTTAATATGTTTTGTAAATGATGAATCACAATTTATGATTCATCATTTACATTCTATATTTTGCAGTTGAATGACATCGTTGAGTTTTACTTACACATTTACCTAACCTAACCTAACCTAACCTACTATAGCGTACGTCTACAGAAAATATTTCAGGTTTGATACTATAACGCAAGTCTGGCGGTCTCTGGCTCCTATTCTATATGAGCAGAGTGTAATTCACGCTTTTCGTAACCGGCGGAGTGACGTATCCAGTAGAATTTGATATTTATCGCCGCTTCTCGCCCGGCACTAGATTGCCCCGAAACCAAAATGTCACTTGACCTCAATAGCTGCGTGCAGTGACGTCAATCACCGCGAATAATGACCGAATCGAATGTGTTCCATCCGCGGAGATTCCGCGGTCGAGGCGCTCCATCGCCCCGGCCGATCCGGCAGGAAGACTCGCCGCGGTGCGACTGTCGGCGAGGCGACGGTCGCGAGGCCGACCGCGGTGCGCGACGGCCCGCGTTTCCAAAATCTGATTTAATTACACCGCCGAAATAATGCAATCGTGTCAATTGAACGGAGAAGACAATCGGCCGGTGATCGATATCCGCTTCAATCTTGACGACACTAATTAACAACCTTGTTCTATAAATGATACCCCGACCTCTCTTTGTCTTGTGGCTGTAACAAAATAAATTGTCATGTATCTCCATGCGTAGAATAGATACTCTTTTGAATGTCAATATTTTTTTCAAGTTCAAATGTCTCTTGCTGTTTCCTTTTTACAACAAATTAATTTTTATATTATATATCGATTTGGTTCATGGTAATCATTAAATTCGATGAAAAACATAAACTTTGTAACAAACTATTCTGAATTCGCGAACCGCATCATGAAAAATAATCATTATTTTCATTTATGTGCCGTTAAACTTTTTCATCCTGTTGCGCGTAAAAGTAATAAAATGAGTACCTACTTTTGAAAATTTAGAAATTAAAAGAAATTTGATCTCGACTTGTTTAAAAATATCAATTTCATTTCAACTTTTCTCCTCTTCTCTCAATATTCCCGTTACACACACCTGTACTCCAGCTCATCTTGTCAGTATCCAACCAATTATTTGTATTTCCACCGAATCAATGTAAATGTTCTATATTTAAAAGCAGTCAGATTAATACCTGTCGATGAGGGATTCTATTACTCTCGAGACATAAAACTATTATTAAACTCACGCATATACACTATACGTAGACGTTATAAAGTTTATGTTTTTCACCAAATTTATAGATAAAATTATGTATATACATACTAAGATTTATCTAATTTTGCTTAGTCACTTTTTAGGACAGCGTGCAAACACGGGCACCTATTTCATTTCCATTTCCATGATATATTATTTTATTATATTGATTTACATCGTCCCAAATATGTACACCATCCAAAAAGAATTAATTTGCACTTTAGGATCCTGAGAAAAATAAAGCCACCGTACTCCACACATCCCCGGACATCTCACCTTGCCTTGACCAAATTTTTGCAGTCATGATTAGATATTTAGCATCTGCGCAAGATGACACCTCCTCCACTTAAATTATTATTCAAATAATAACTCATACGTAATACAAATTATTTATTTGTTTTCTATGTGCTAAAAACACTTCTGAAAATTTTCTCTTCTATGTTATTACTGGCTTCTATTGTTTTATATGTGTTTTCTTATATGTTTATTTAACTTACACACACTCTTGCACATTCAAAGACAATACATTCATTCATTTCGCATTTAGCAAGTATTGTTTGTGGAAATGGGATGAAATAGCAAATTTGTGAATTTTATCGACTTATATGCTGAACAAAGCTTGCCAGGGATTTTGGTTCGGGCATTTCAAAAACATATTATTTTAACTCACTAAAGTGAAAATTTACTGATTTGAAACGAACCGAAATAAGCCGAATTCATTTATCTTGATCGCTCTGCCAATTCAGAAAATCGCCATCCATTTTCTGGGGCTTTTATTTTACGATTTGCTCCACAGCGCTTCCTTTGCGTCACTAGCGGCTGATCTGTTTTTGACCACATTTTCGTTGTTTGAGTTTTCTTCGAGTTTCAAGTTTGCGATGGTAGTTAGGTACATCTATCCTGGGGGATTCTTGTAGAGTAGGAATGTTATAAAATAAAAGAAAAATATAATTATTAAAACTTATATTAGAATTTTGTATTACGTGTACGCCTTTACTTAATATATTACAGGTTCACCACCGCAGAATGACTCAGTACTCGCTGATAAATTATAAACAATGTGTCTTCAGATATTTACATTAAACTCATATATATAGAAAATTTGTGAACTTGTTTTTCAATTCTTCGGTGGGGTTTGATTCAAAACTTATCAGGTGAATTTTTACAAAAATTTCAATTTATTCAGTTATAAAAAATTGATACCTGAACTCTTCGAACCAAAAGCTAATTCCATTCTTAAAGAATAAACCCATCCACAGAACACTTGTAATAATAGTAAGTACCTCATAATATAAGTAATAATAGTAACTAGCAAAAACAACAATCAACCAGCTCTCCTCAGTCGAATTCCCCTCAACCCTGCGGGCAGCTTTACACCATCATTTGTATGCTTTGCGGGCAGCTTGGCTGATTAAATCACCTGCGGTTTTGGTCCCTTGATCTTCATTAGGAACATTCAGACGTTAGGCGGGTATTCACTAGACTTTTGAAATTTGAAATCAGAAATTTGTTGTTCAGAATTGAAGTATAAAAATTTGACTAAGCAAATATTTTGTGATCTATTAATGTCAGTCTGTTCTCTTTAAAAATGTCCAATCTAATCTATACTTGTATAGTTATCCATTAGGACTCAGACGCAAAAACACAGATATTCTCTCCTTTCCCCCTTGCCATGTACTCCTCCGCTATATGTGTATCCCATTCTGCCCCTGTTATACATATACATATGTGTATTATATTGAATACCATCAAAATTTTGTAACATTTCACTCTAGGATCCTGTGTTAACTTTAAATGGTTATTAATTTGCCATGCTGTGATTGGGTATTTCTCATCTGATTATATAAATTACATCACCATTACTACTACTCCGATCTACAATCCGAGGTTCCTGAATCTCGCTATGTCTATCGAGTTATGAATCTAATATTTGTGAGTCTCGAGCATATACGTAGTATCGAAAATATTCGGGATTAATAGTTAGAATTTATTTCGGGGTAAAAAATAGATCACAACTACTATTAAATAATGAGACACGACAGAATTTATTTGTCAATCTTGCATTACGAGTATTTAAGATATTTTTTTAAGTTTTCTTCTTGTGGCTCATTCAGGGCAGAATTTTCATTGCAACAGAAGCTGCTCATGTAGCGGAAACATGTAGCGAAATCATGTAACGAAAATACGAGACCACGAAACGCACTTGATTATTATTTACTGTTCCACCAATATCTAAATATAAAGTTTTCGTTCGTCAGCAGTCTTTGGTTTTCCTTAGACCGTCAAAAATCTACTTTTGTAACACATATATTACATACTAGCCGTACGCACGCTCGTAAAAATTACAAATATAATTAAAATAATATAAACTTTTATTTAGTTACGGATAATTCCATTACAATACATAAAAAATAATACTATCGAATTTATTTATTTTTTTGTTTTCTCCAATTCCTTTTTTATTCATAATTTCAGTTATAATTGAAATATAATATATCATTTTAAAAGGACACATTAAAACTAAAAATATTCTTCGGAGGCACCGGGTAGTACCTACCTCTTAGTACTTAATACTCGATCTTAGTACCTCTCATATGCTAGGCGAGCGTTCTACCATCTGAGCTACGCCCCCAGTCGATCAACACGCCAAAAAAGTAATAAGAATATTCACCTGAATTTTACCCGTTTGAATTTTTTAACGAATTAATTGTATCAAAATAAAAGCAATGTAATAAAAATGCGTTTTTTTTCCCTTATTATATAATGTAGCCTATCCGATAAGGAAAAAACTTTTTTTTGTAAAATTGGGAGCAATTTTATAATAAAACTATTTTTGATGAACCGTTCCCTATTGTGTTAAGTTGAGAGATCCACGCTTTCGAGGCTACCACCACAAATGCCCCTTTTACTAAATTTAGTCTTTTGGCAATTGTTACTCGAAGATTTTTATTAAGTATAACTTCTACCGCGCGTACATGATTTTTGTACAATGATTGTTTACTGATTTAATATCGGTTGCTTTATCAATCGTAAAAGTATTTTTTTTAAAAGTTGATATAGTGTGTGCTGCTTTATGAAATTTTTCTACTCAATAGTGACATTAAATGTTAAGAAAAATGCATTAATTTTTGAGAAACCGGATTATTTCAGTGGTTGCAAAACACAAAACGACGAAATTAAATGTAAAAGTAAATGTATCCATATAAATTGAGTAGCTTGTTGGTCTTGTGGTTCTCTCGCCTCGCGATCCAAAGGTAAAGGATTCGAAACTCACTCCAGACCAGCGAGTTGGTCCTATTTTCATAGCATAAGCGTTTAGCTTAGTTTGAAAATAGTAAGAATATTGATGCGTCACGTAATCCGTGTTCGCAACTCTATTAAAAAAAATTGTATTCGTTTTAACAGCCTCCTTTTACAAATGTAGAATAAACCTTTTAAATGCCACGAGCGCGGTAACGAGCCAAACTTTGCATGTCACACCGAGCGGATTAATAGGCAAAGCTTTTCTTGTAAACCGCCGAACCGTAAGCGCGTTTGCACTACGTTTAGACCTTGCAGAGACGCTATTATACACAACTTTCAATGTTATATTTTTGATATAATTGATAACAATATACTTTGTGTACACTTATTTGTTGAAATACCAACATGTTTCGGGGTAAATGGTTCCTTTATCAGAATACAATGTATACTAAAAAAAATCGAAGTATAGATTAAAAAATAAATATATGAGAGATGAATAAGCAATTAAATATCAATGTTTGCAATTAATTAAAATTAACTTTTTAAGTACTAATATGAAAACAAGTATAAAATTACACAAACGGCCTGGTTACTATTAACACTTTTTCTTATTTTCAAAATATTCTATTTATCCAACTGTAATCCTGTATTATTTGTTTGTAAATCCTTATTTATATCAAAAGAATGATTTGTTTCCACAAGATGATTAGCGAATTTTGAATAGTTATTACTATTTAAAAATCTTATCTTCCTTAAGTCTAACATCAAAATTTCTATACTTTTTTCCTATATAAAAATTATCACATCATTACAAATCAATTTTTTAAATTATTTATTTTTAATTTTTAGTACACGTTTATTCTGCTGAAGGGTCTATTGGCCCCAAAACATGTCAGTATTTCAACAAATTAGTAGTGAATACAAAATATCTATATTCTTGTTAATTATATTAATGTCAACACAAAGTTATTTTGCATTTGTTGAAGAAGTTATATTTTTTAAAGTATTGTGCCGTTCGTGAGCTAGTAGGTATTTTAAATATAATACTTAGTATGTTATTAGGAAATTAAAAGGTTAGGTACTGAGTAAGTGAGCATTGTCTAACCCCGGGATCCCAGGGATGGGTTATAGTGGTGTGCTGTCATTTTTTTTTCAAGGTAAGTACCTAAGCAAGGCACGAAAGGTAAGCGGTAAATAATCGCAGGGTATATTCATTTCGTGTACTGGCGAGATTATATATTTAGGATAAAAAGTTACTTACAATAATCAGTACCACGGCCGAGAAAAGAATGACATTTGAACAAGGGTGCCCAGTACTTGTGGCCAAGGTATCCTTCTATGTCACCGGAATGCGCGTTACGTTCCGTGAACAGGAGCATCACCACGGGTTCGCTAATCATTCATATTATATGTCTGCAATTGAGAATCATAAAAATGTTCTAGCCTGTCTGGAGACGCGCTATCCAGCATGTCTCGCGACCACCTTGGCACATAGCCTCGCGATACAAGTAATGATATTACACGTTATGTAATTGTGTGGTGAGCTCCACACTTGACCCTCGTCACTTGAACTGCCGGCTGCTGGCTGCTGACTGCTGACTGCTGTCCCTCCCTATTTATCTTTATTGCGCGGAGAATTCCTCTTTCTGTTTTGAACGGTGCCCCATATTCCGTAGAACACCGTTCACACGAAAATTGCTCAGTTTGTCTTTATCTTATTTACTTCTTTATTAATGGTACGCCCCCTGAGTTGGACTTTTACATTATGTGAAACATAGTTTTCAAATAGCATAGCGTCTAAGTAGACTAACAAAAAATTTTTAAAAATTAAAAATATCAATAATATAAATACAATATGTTATAAGTATATAAGAAAATGAAAGAATATTATTAATAAAATAATGAATAGTTTGAGTATGTAGGCAAACTCTAAAATAGAAGCTAATGAGGTTTATCTTTTTATGTGTATATTGTTCGAGCTTTAAATATATCAACAGAGCTGTATTGATTGCCTAGGCGATGCAATCTGTGTATAAGCGAACACATTATACAGTTAGTGTGCTGGGTACCTACATAAAATAGCTCGCTCTGTTTTGAAACCGACCGCCTAGGTACGTAAGTAATCATTTGAAATAACTCAGGAGAGTCCAACATACCGTTAATATATTGGATAACATGTTGTTTTATTTTTTTTAAATAAATGAGAAAAGTTGTCCCGATTAATTTATGGTGCATCAGATAATCGGTATAGAATAAAAGAGAAGCTAAAGTGATTCACTTCTGTTTGACCGTAGCAATTTTTTTCAATTTTATTTTGACGTCAATCAAAACTCACAAAAGTGATAATAGAAGTTGATAATGTCGGTGGATTGAGCTGTATTTTTTAAATACGTCTACCGCGCACGCATTCCCTCCATAAGTCAAGACAAAACCACAAAATTTTTGAGGCAAAGTAATTTGTCAATGAGCAGAAATTAAGAAAGTGGGTAATACTGGTGATAATGGTGTGATGATAGTGATAATATTAAAAAACGATACGCCACTCACCGTTCCTAAAACGACTAGAGCATATAGACAAATAATTAAGGAGTAGGGAAAGACGGAGCTAAATGCAACAATGTTGCAACAATCGTTTTAAAATTATCGCCGTACGTGATTTCAATGAAATTAATTTATTTGCCTGTAGACGATAATAGCATACACAATTCGGGATAAATTCAGTACCACACGTTAAGTTCGACAGTCCGGGTTGCTTGAAAGTGTTTTTGATCAATCGAAGAGATTTTTTGGTTTAATTAAACTGATGATCTATTATAATTTCATTAAAATTGGAAGTAAATTTGAAAAACTCTTAAAAATGTATTAACTTAAATGAATATACGAAGGATGAAGAATTTTTTTTGTCTCGTTTATGGAGACAAATATGAAATATCCAAGGATTGGATTAAATGTCGCAGATGCGAAATGTGCGTAGGTACATTTTGTCTGCGCAAGCAAAAATCTATGTTACATTAGCATGAACTGCGAAACAGTTATTTCCAATGATTCTGAGTTATTGCAATTTTAATTTATTAAAGGTGTTGAAATTAACTCCTACATTGGGGTAAATTGCAACATTTACTTTCTTTTATGAAAATGAAAAAATCATATTATCTTTAGCTTTTTCATATGGTTCCTTAATAATCATTTATTTTTCACACATTGTAGGAATTTATTTAATTTTTAAAATAAAAAATACACAAATTAGTAAAAGAGTTGTAACTTACCCCGTCTTCCCTTACTACATCCCCTAGTGTCGTCGCGCATATTATGCTGTCCACGTATTTGGCACAAAATTGAACAAAGCCCGTAATTTGTTTTTTTTTTTAATAGAATCATTCAGGGTAATGAGTTTATTCTGTTGCCATACTTAAATACAGCATCTTCTAGCTCCCAACCAATATGAAGTCGCTAGATTAGAGACGTAAGTTTGAAATTAGATAAAATCCCCTTTTTTCAGTGTGATAAATTTACAGTTTTTTCGGTACCGAAAATCACGTGGTCTCTCCGAGCATCTTGACAATTTATAGGATTCAGCGAGATGGCATTTATCCTTGCGATGGCGTGTCATAGAAAGGTTAATTTTAACCTAATCCAAATCCAAACCTAAATCAACCTGTTCATGGTTAACCAGTATTGAAAATAATATATTTTTAATGATTTGACTTTTCATTTTCCTGTATTTATAATATATTTTTAATGATTTGACTTTTCATATGGTTAGATTTGAAAATCCCATATTGTCAAGCACTCTCGACACTGATCTAATATTTCCAGTAAAAATTCAGATTTTGTGCTCACCACTTTTGTGAATTACTTTCTGAATATTATTTATTTATTTATGTACACAAACGGTACCTTGTACCGTAATTACTGGACAATTATCCTGGTAGATAAACATTAAAAAACAACAGTAAAAATTGTCTAAAAATTGTGAAACATAATTTGATGCAAAAATGAGAACAGCACAAATAACAATTACTTTGAAAAATGAGAGAGTAAATTATTTTTTTAAGTGAATGTACGTTTTAGATATATACATGATGGTGAAAGGAAGAATATAAAAAATGATTATAATGATCCGCCAATTATAAACAAATTAGATTAAAAAATGTACTCTGGCAATGTTGTATTCCATACAATAGATATCGACGGTCCCTACGTATACAGTTAAATCTGCAAAAATTAGATTTTTGTTTTACGTTTAACATTATCCGAAAATATACAGTAAATTGGATAGTTTAAGATAGTAAAACGAAAATTGTATTTTTGCAGATTCGACAGTACCTATACGTAACGTAGGGTCCGTCGATATGTCCTCGCTGCTTAGGTTTTGCGTTCTGCTGTGTATTGAAAGGTTAAACTGAGCTGCCTTTTAGTATTCGACTAAAGTTTCTTATTAGTGCATGGACTTTTCACGGCAGATCTATGATGCTCCATTTCCGATCCAGTAACCAGCAAATAAGGAAATAAATTATTCCCAATCCCAGCTATCATAAGATTTTTTTTTAATTAATTTTAATTTAAGTCATTTTAATAAAAGTAATTTTAATTTTGAGATAGGCGTAATAAAGTATGCAAGCAAAGGTGTGTTATGAATAACTTTGATGCAAACACATGTATACATACTTAACAGCCAATATAAGATTTTACGGTATAATAAATTAAATGAAATCAGTGACGTTGAAAACATTTGAAATTAAATATTTCAATATTTTTTTCGATATTTTTCTTGTTTTGTTAATTTTTTTCTATTTTCAATTTATTTAAAAATATTATACATGCTCCTTGCTGTATGATATATATTGTATGTTGTTTGTCCTGACACCCCAACTCTCGCCACATTCAAATTCATAGTTTTCTCATCTTCCAATATCTTGTTTACCTGGTCATGCCAAGTTTTCCGCGTATATCTTGTACTTCTGGTACCACATACATTAATAGTTTTAATTTTTTACCTCAGCACGGGCAAATCTCATCACTATATCATTCAATTTCTTTTAGTAATGTTAATAATATTATTTTTTATAGAAAAATGTGTAATAAAAACACTGAAATATAAATTGTTGTTGTAAAGTACATTATATATTAAGTAGTGTACCAGGCAGTATTAAATTGTACTGTATTGAATAAAAATCAATTCAAACGAACACCTTCGAAAAAATGTCTCGGTAAATGCGGTATATAACGCCATTAATAACAACCTATTGCATATTATGGCGGCAACACAGAGCTGACACCAACTTGGGATGCTGCCTCCGCGTCTATTTAAATTTTATGGCAATTTTATAGACTTTATTGGGTAATATATCTGCCTCGCCATCATTTTTGCTGTAAACGACCGAGTCAAAACCAAGTTTGGTCTCGACTTTGTAGACACGAATCTAGAAGATTTTGTGACATTTGGATTTCAAGAAAAATAAAACACATCAACAAAACAACAACAACCATAAAAACTGGATTATTATTTCTTGTCTCGGAGCACCAGTCTTCCCTTGATATTCTAGCCTCCTTGGTCCACCCTGCTGGGCATTTCCCTGACTCTTGCGGGCCCTGACATTATCTGCCCATTTACATCTTTGTCTGCCCCTCAGCATCGATCCTGTTGGCTTCTGTATGAGGACTAGTGACTAGTGAGGACTAGTGAATGGTACCCACCTCTTTCCCAGGACCGTTTTATGAACACAAGCTCCCACATCCATCCTACTTATTCGCCGCCTAGTTGACATTTTTTTAACACTTACTAGTAAGACCGTGCTGCTCCGTACCGGTCGTATAAACTGGTGCGGGACAGCGCGGCCGCATATCGAAAACCGTTCACTGTCCGCCACAACGCTCATTATGAATGAGGACCGCGCGTGTTACGGAATGCCCACCCTTTCAATTTCTTCGGAATATCTGGAGTCGTACGCCTTTCCCAAGATTTCACGTTATTCTAGTACCTAAATGAACTGTCTTTATCAATCGCGAAAAATTTAATATTTTTTTAATAATGTATTTAATTCTTCAAAAAATACTATACAATGTTACTTACTAACAATGTATAGTCTCCTAATCCCCCTTAATGCCCCCCCTCCACGGATAGACAGAGAGGATAGATTACCGTACAGGTATGGAACATAACTTAGTCCACTTTCATACATCTTCTCATCCACGCTCTTTGGTTATTGAAACTTTTCTTGAACTTTTTATTATTATTATATTGACTAGGCTGTATATAGTCAGAATTACATCCGCAACTAATCTTTTTCTTAATGACTGTATCGTAGATAGAGTTTGCACACTTCCAGTCATGCCAATTTCATTTTGCTAATTCTAATTGCTAATCATAGTTGGCACCAATCCTCGCCGCTAGACTTGCATCGCGTGACATTGCTATTGGCGATGGTACCTACTCTGAAAGTAATAATCCTATATTCGAGAGTACTGATTTATAATATTTCCGCAATATTTTTACTTTTTAATAAACTTTGCGAATGGCTCTGAAATATTTATAAATTCTAGAAATATCTAGAAATTTGTCCAGTTTTAGATGTGGCTGAGTTTCTCACAAGTGATTTAAAGCGTAATAATTAATTCCTCTCGTTATTCTGTTGGCGGGCTTATCTCTCAACCTGTATAACTTGTTTATGGATTTTAAAAAATACCGATGTTGATTATGCAAATCCAATTGCGTAATTTTTGTAATATTACATCTTTGTCACGCTCAGAGGCGTAACGACTGCTTGGGTTTGGTGGGGGCCCCAATTCGCTTTGTACACTTAATAAAACTAAATGTCAGTCAGTTTTTTAATACTGTTACAGCCATGATTTAATTTTACGCGCGTTATGCTTATTTTAAACCTTTATTTAAAATGTTGTTCTTTTTGTGTATGTTTTATTTATGTATGTATATGTATATGATCATATTAAAACAGTTTTAATGCGAAAATTTAATGTACCTACTCAGATAACAGTCGTTCAAATGTATTATAGTCACTAATAAACCTACCATCAAATATGGCCTAATAATCCCTCTTGTTCTTAGATGATAGAATAAAGTATTTTATTAAATCATTAGCATTATCAATTCAGCAATAAGTTAAGGACATTCCGATACTGTGCGGCGATCATTAGAAATCTTATCAACTTAATATTTAATTATTTACGCCATACGAAGTACCATTAACTAAAAAATAATGCACATTTTACTAACTAAAAATTATGACGTGTAATCAAATATTTACTAAAAGGAAGTATAAATAATATTAAAAATACACAAAATATAGTACATATTATTAAACAGTACCTGGGCGGCCTGTTTCGCGAGTTTCGAGTTATTTCATGTAGACACCCAGCGCACTAACCATAGTATGAATATGCATAGATTGCATCGCCTAGGTAATCAATACAGTTCTGTTGGTATATTTAAAGCTTGTACACTTTACACATTCAAAAGACAAATCTACTCATCTTCTATTTTATATTTTTACTTTATACGTGATCTACTCGTATCATTTAGTATTTATCTTGTTATTCTTTGGTAGAAAGCAATAACTTTGTGGTTTGACATATTAAAATAAATAAAAACACTTTACTTTGTATTAAACTACGATTTATAATAAATCGTGGTTTAATACAAAGTAAAGTGTTTTTATTTATCTTGTTATTTATTAAAATTGTTTAATCTTTTTTTTCTTTTTCTACTCTTTGTTTATTGTATTTTCGTTTACTTCTTACTACTTTCTACATGTTACTCTTATTGTATTTTCTTACGACTTTTTGTATTAACATATATTGTTAACATTATTACATTTTTTGACATGTTATTCGTCTGTACCGGTGCCGCCTCCGGATTGATTCTTTGTGTTTTACATGATGTAAAATCTCCCCAAATCAAGGCTAAATTATTAAAAAATAATTATACAAATGCAAAAACAAATAATTTTTAAAATAAACACGCGTTATTCATCACACAGTAATTTCAATTAAAATTAAAAATGATCAATTACAAAATAAAACACATTTGTTTCTAATGAATCATTGACGTTTCACAATCGATTTCAGGTCTCTGTAAAAAATTCTCAAAGTTTCATGAAATGTGTTCTCAATTGCCAAGTTTATGTAGTCTGGGTAATGGTGACTGAATAGAGTAGTTGGTTCTTACATTTTTGTATTTTACGGAATATATAGAAATCACGCACCAAGTTATCAAACATAATAATTTCGTTGTCTATCCGTCTGTCTGCCTGTCTGTCCCCGTAACTTTGTGTAACGTCTGTAATTTCGTTCGAATTCACGGCAAAAAAAAAAAAACAAATTAAACAGCCGGAGATGGCGCTTGAACCCCGGGCCAGCAATCTTAAAGGCGGCAACGATAGCGATGTTGCTGTCTCCGAGCCTGCATTACCCATCAAAACACAGTGTATATAAGACTTACAAAAGCAAAAACGCGAACCATTTCATGTTCCACCCCATCGCCAGGGTTTAGAATAGTACCTTTAACTGCCGGCAGGGGAAATATTAAAATAAAAATTAAATATTTTGATAAAAGTCGTTATTACCTATTCTTTAGGAACCGGCATGTAAAAGAACCGTCATTTTTGACGGGTTACAGCTAGTACTTAAATAATAATAGTCATATTATGACAAACTTGACGGGTTACCGACTTGCTTCTGTAGGTCAACCACCGGCAACGGAGTTGATTATTTTGGTAATTACTTTAATGATGTTAGTTAAATGCAAAATATTATTTTTACGCTATCGAGGAAGAAAGAGGTTGTTTCGTATGCTCTCTTGGAGCCACTACGCTAATGATCACATTTTTAGTGTAAGCGCAGTACTATTTTTTTTACCGCTGTAATGAATTTATTTTTTGTAGCATAAACGTGCTAAGCATACCTTCAGGAAAAAAAATTCTCTTGAGTTTAATCTAAATTCACCACGTATTTCGAATTTCTCAATAGATTTAAATAATACCCACAAGGTTGAACAAACGCGTGGCTTCGTCCAATTTTATTGGTTTGCAATTCGTAAGAGTTCTATAAATATATGCCTGTAAAATTTAATAATAATAATAATAAAATTTAATAAATAATAATTTAAAAAAAAAACGATCTAATGTTACTTCTACATATAATCATAAACTAGGTACCCCTTCAATATTTAATACAATGATTACAATATACGTATATCCCTATTTTCAATCGGTTGTGACACTCATTCTGACTTTTAACTGTTATTATGATGACACTTGTTTCTATTGTCGCGAATAATAACAGTAATTGTCATAACACGCTTTAAAATAGATACTTTCAATTAGTGGACTATAACAAATTTAAAAAAATATTATTTAATCAAGTTGGTAATAAATACTATTACGATGCTATCTTCAAAAATATTGAGAAAAAATTATCAGCAAGACTAACAATTTTTTCCCTATACAATAAAATCCATAAAACCATTGACATATTACAATACAGACACGTTATTCCCATACTAGCCGACTTTCAAATGTAGCAAATATTGCATTGAAAGAGACAACAAATCACATAATCAATAATCTCGTAAAAATCAGGTTATTTGAAGTCACGGTGACTAAAATAACATACCCATCCTTACAATGGTGTACGATACTCTGTACCTTTTCCCCGGGACTTTCTTTTCGGCGTAGCTTCGCGCCCGATCACAAAGAAGGTCCGTTCGATAACGAATGCAAGTAAGGCAATTACCTTACTTTTGAGTTGCCAAGATTTCACGCTTGTAAAACCATAAGTTTGCCAATTCTTAGAAATGTTTATCTCCTTTTGACTTGAAATCAATCCGAATGTTTATGCTATTCTCAGGTCGAGGTACTTTCCGGAAGAACCAGAATGATCGTCCTTAATCCGGAGAAGAGGGGGGACCGCTGAGGGCTGAAGCCGAGAAAGCGAGCTATGAGTATTCTGACAGCACACCAATACCCAATAACTTCGTTGATCAAGTGAAAACAACAAAATATTGATTCATGGAAGTGCCCCGCGCAGAGAAGCATCGTACGGTAAGTCGCAAATAGTACTACATTCAACTTTCAATTACCTACATCATTTTAGACAGTTAAAAAATGACACTAACCTGGATATTATTGTTCACAACACAGGTTCAATTATATTTGGTTAATATCACCATTCGGACGTGTAAAACATGCTTACCGTAAACTTAATTTGCGCTATTCACTTCAGAACGTCGAAGAAGTCACGGCCTTGGAACTTACGCACTTCTATACTTGTACGGTAGTTTTTAATATCTCGTTTAATATCCTCAATTTTTAATTTCGAACACAACTTTTATTTTTATTTTTTACTATTTTTCTAATTTTTCACCCATAAAAAGGTTTATCCGGTAAAATGTTTTTACCCTTAATGTCGTAGGGCCAGTTGTTTCAAGTTGGATTAATTAAGCGTTCGTTTAAAACATATATATTTACGAAAACGGATCGTCTGATTGGTGGAATACGCAAAATCTATGCTTTAAACTAACGCTTACTTTGATCCAACTTGAAACAAGCGGGCCTTAATATGTCATAATAAGTTTATCTATCTTGGTTATTAATGAACTGTTTTTATTTTTATATACATAGTGTCTCGTAGAAAAAACTTCAGGGGAGTCTTTTTCGTTCAATTTTGAATATAAAATATTCTTTACACTATGTGTGAAATGTTGACAGTTGCGGAAATAAGCGACATCAATGTTTGCAATTTTCAATATTTCTGACTTACTTACGATAGTAATTAAAATTCATTCATCAATATATGTTAATGGTGATTTTGAGATGCGGAGATCTTTAAATTGAAATAAAATATAGAAAAATATTGTAAATATCCATTAAATTGACTTTATTTGACAGATAATTTTATGGAATTAATATTTGAATATGATTTCGGGCAAGTGATCACCTTGGCCGGCGCATATCTGGCGTAATTTAGAGATCCAATTTTCAGAATCCAAATGTGTTCAGTGATGAAGCACACTTTTAGTCAAATGGATATGTTAATAATCAAAATTGCCGCACTTGGAGCGATTATAATCTACAAGCCATTATCTAAACACCGTTACATCCAGAAAAAGTCACCGTTTGGTGCGTTTTATGGGCCGGTTGAATATTGGTCCATATGCCTTCAAATGATGGTGGTCAGAATGTTACCGTCAACGATGAGCGGTACAGAGACATGATTACTAATTTTTTCGTGCCTCAATTGGAAGACAAGTGTTGCAGACACTGGTTTCATCAGGACGGGGCCACATGGCAATTTACTGAAAAAAACATTTGATGAACGATTCATTTCACGAAATAGACCTGTTAACTGGGCACGTCGTTCGTGCGATTTGACGCCATTAAATTATTTTCTCTGGAAATATGTATAGTCGCATATCTACGCCAATAAATCAGAAACAATTGAGCACTTGGAAGCCAACAATCGACACATTATTTCCGAAATACAGCCGATTTATTGCGAAGAGTGTGTGAAAATTAGACTTCCAGATTACGCTATCGCCACGCGCCTTTTATGGCAACCACATGCCCAAAATTATATTTAAATATTAATGCCATAAAATTTTCTGTCAAATAAAATCAATTTTATGGATATTAAATAGATTTTTCTGTATTTTATTTTAATTTAAGGTTCTTCGCCTCTTAATAAATAGCCTTTATATGTCAAATAAAATGACAAAAACCTTCCAAAAAATATATGTTTCAAATTTTTGCAAGGTTTTCATCATTCTATTTGACTTGGCTTGACGAATGAATAAATGAATGAACTTTCAATATTCGATATAAATTACTTTCACGACAATCTAACGTTGTACAAAAGACAAACGAGAAGTATTGAAAAAAATGCAAACTTCGATGTCGCTTACCTTCAAATTGAATGAAGAAAAACTTCCCCAAAATTTTTACTATTAGTTAATAGTAAGAGTATATTAATATATCGATTTTCTTTCAATCAAGATTACAATTTAAATTCACAAAAGTCTACATCATTTTAGGAACATAATAATAAGAAAGGAAATAAAAATCAATAAGAATTCTACCAAATCTTGATTTGAGTTTATAATACTCGAGAGTTTTAAATTCACGATTCTAGAATCCTTAATTAGTTCAGATTGGGTCACCCTTGATTAGCAAGTGTGTAGCAATCCGGCAAATAAAGTTTTGTAAAAAAAATGACCACATATTTTGTGTCTCCTCGTGTAAGCCTAATAATTTCCGTTACCTGCAAACCAAAGCGCATCGGAAATTTGAGCTGACACAATAATAATGGCATGTCGATTCCGTTACGCGATGCGTAGTCGGCACTGCTAAAACTCGGATATCCGTAATCACGAGCGGCGACACCGCGACACGCGTCTGTCCGCGCGGCCGCGTCTGGGACGCAGCAACCCGCATAATTCAGTGGCGTGCCGCGTATACAAGGAAAAATTGAAGAAAAAAGCTGTGCATTACTTTAGATTCTGGGAAACAAATATTTATCAAATAATCCGTATCTCATGAATAAGACGATATAAACTCTAGCCGTAATCCGTGACTACGGCTAGAGATTTTATTTTCGACTGTTTCCGTATACAACTTCATATTGATGCTGCTCCTATTTTGCTTTTTTGCACGCATCGTATTTATTTATTTTATCTGTAAGAAAGTCGTATCTGAATATGTTTCTTCTAAGGGCATATAATATTCACCCTATCGTGTGGGGCTAATAAAACGACTGTGAGTTTTAAGCAATTGGCAACAAAAATTTTCTCCGCGCACGTCACTAACAGAAACGGTACCATATTCACTTATTCCATATATGCACCATAGTCACTAATTCCATGTTTGCTAACAGACTAAATATTGTGTGTATTCCGATGATCAATTTTTTTCCTTGCTTGCCAAATGTCATTTATTACTTTTATTTCATTAGAGTTCATTAATTACACTCAATAGTGCATTAAATTGAATCTTTTTCCGTTTGTATCAATCAGTTTATGGTAAAGAAAGTTCGTTAAATTTAAGTTTTTGAACATTTCATAGACAATATGAATAAGTTTATTTACGATGACATTGTCTTCGATGATTAATAAAATTTTTGAAACATTTTCCGCCAAATGATACTATAGTTCACACATCATCTTGAGAACTTTTAATTATTTTCGGGTCGGTATATTTCGGTAATTCATAGTATATTTAATAATATTTCTTTCAATACATAAAAACAGTCCCCAGATATAATAAAAACAGTCCCCAGACAGCAAAAACATGCTGGTATAAGGGGACATCAAAAACTATACATGTATACTTAATAACTATAATACAGAAGAACTATACACAATAAATTTAGCACTAAATTATAGACTCAATTTTAGATAAACACATCAAGTCCTTTCAGTTTTTTATTGTAGAGTTCTATTTTATTTATTTTCTTCATGACACCGGGAAGGTCCATTCACTCAAGAACTCAACGGCTGTATAAAGGAATCCATGCCGTTCTCTATGTGTTCTCAGTATAACCGTTCTTATATGTGGGGTGTAAAAAAAAATTAATGCAGTCATCGAATATTACTAATTTATAATGTACCGAATTCGATAATTTATAGGAAACTGATTTTGGAAGGGATAAATACATAAAATCTAAAATTCGGTAGATACATTTTAAATAAGTAATCCTCGATGACTGCACTCAAAACATTTTTTTATTTTTTGAAAATTGCTGCCTTTGTTTTTATACGCACATATGCGGGGTATAAAAGCAAAGGCAGCAATATCCAAAAAAATAAAAAAACTGTTTTGAATGCATTCACCGAGGATAAGTAATTTAAAATATACTGAAAACTAGATTTTATGTATCTACCCCTTCCAAAGTCATGTTTCCTGTAAAATCTCAAATTCAGTACATTATAAATTATTAATCCTCGACGACTGAATTTTTTTTTTATATTTCTGCCTTTGCTTTTATACCCCACATATGATCTTTTGGTCTTGTGTTTCGTGCACTTATTTCGCTATTCTGATACAAGGAGACGTTGGTTTTTTATAATTTATTTTATAAGGCATCTTCATTTTTTTTAGTTATATTTAGTGCACGCCCCTGTTATCTAGGTACTGCAAGAATTAATAAAATACAATGGTGTCGTAAAGCTATATCACATTAATTCTTAGACATAAATGCTTTATCTCGCTAGGGCGAGTCCAAACAGACTTACTTCAACCCAAATAGTCGAGACGTTCAGCTCTTAAATAATTGCGGACTGGAATCCCGAATGCCATTTTCGCTCTCGGCAGACCCGGTTTCCAGCAATCGTCAGAATAAATATCTCCTTAATGCGAATATCTGCATAATGTTTTTCACTTAATTTACTATTTATTGTGGTTACACGATGGAGATCCGGCACCATTACGCCATTAGGCTGTGACATTAGCAAGGTCAAAAATCTTTTAATAATTACTGATTCAACGCAATATTTGAGGCATTTAAATCCATTACAAATTAAAACTCACGTCGCATTGAAGCGCCATCGGGGGATTAAGAATACATGTTCCTGTAACGCCTCGCCTGACTACGATAAAATTACGTAGAATGTCGTACCCATATACCCCCAAAATATATAGACATGAACTGGCGTAAATTTCTTGATGCACAGTGTGGTTCTACGGCTGGTTCCAATACTTTTGACTTGTTTAAAAAATTACTACGAGCTTGTGAATTTTTATATTATACAATCATGAAAAAGTCAAACTAAATTCTCTTAAAAAGAATTATGTCGTACTTAGTAAATACATAAGTTGCGCTTTATTACAAAAAACTTTACTTGAAACTTAGTTTAGAACAAAATTTTAAAATTAAAAAAAACGCCTTTTTTATTTTTTAAAAAATACGTATTGTTTATTAGAGGTTTTAATTATACAAGAATAAAAAATAATGCAATACAAATGTTTTTTAAATATACGCGAGAGTAAACATTATTCTGCAGTGATCCAATCCTCTCGCCTAAAGAAGGGGTTTAGTTCATCTCTGTACAATTGTATACTCTAAATCGAACATATTTTAAAAAAAATATTGATCATTTTAATTGTTTATATCTACTTTTACATGAGTAATTCCACCAACATGTTTCAGAAATTACAATTCCATCATCAGGGTGTTGTATAACTAATGGTAATTTCTGAAACATGTTGGTGGAATTACTCACATAAAAGTAGACATATACAAATAAAACAATCAATTTTTTTTTTAAATGTCTATCTACAATGTTGCTTAATCAATTGAAAAAAAAATTATTCATACGTACATCGATTTGATCTTAATACATACAATTGGCTGATCAGAGCTCATCACAAGAATATTCATTCTTCAGAGTCCTGCTTACATTAGCAACTGATCTTACTTTAATCGCCCGCAGTGCAAAATATATTCCAAACAAAATTAATTTATCTACAGACCCTACATGCACTTAACAACACTTTCTTAAGTGCAAATTTAAGTATTCTACTTGTAAAATATAGATTGTGAACTAAATCTATGTAGCAGGTACATATAATATGCACGTCCATATACTTGAAAATTATTGAACGATCTCTTCGCGGACAACAAATGCTTCATTAACATATTCCTAGAATATACACTGGCACACGTGTGATGTGGAATATAACAAAAATATCGGAAAACAAGCCGTGCCATGTAATCCTATTAATATTTATTGAAATATTAATTGGATAAAAATTATAATCAAAGTCATTGAACTGTCCGGTCGGTAAAAGAAATTCCGACAGCTAGGTAGGTAGTTAGGTAGGTACATCGCACTCAGCGCCTGTTTACCTAGATATCAGTAGAGAAAAGTAGTACCGATTGAATGCGACAGAATCGTCACTTTCTACAGTCAACGTCTCCCCCAATAATTCAATGTAATTGATTATCGATGGATTAACACGCCTTTGTGTTTTTGCATGTTTTTATATTTCAAAATCTATCAGATTAAATGATTTTGTCATTTTGTTTTCCAGAAAAAATACGTGTTTTGTTTCATAAAGTAGATAAATTACAAGTCTACAAATTTGCTATACACAATCCTCAAACCTTACAACAGTATTTTTCACACTTTTATTTACTTCCTATAAATAACTTTCACTGTTGACAGATATATTAAAAATTATTTATTTCATATTATAAATAAACCAGAAAATATAGTTCAACAATCAACATTGCAATTATATTGCACAAAACTTAAAATTTTATCTCTTGGATTCATTTTTTTGCTCTAAAAACAGACAATTCACATTTTAAAATAATTAAATCATTCTGAATATTTACTATTGGCAACATTGCTTTAGTACTCCGCGACATTATGATTTACTTGTATCTTTATATAACTTTGATGCCGTCAAATTTGTGGGCATCAGCTTTTCTCAGCAGATAATATTATCTAAATCAAAGTGTAAAAATTGTATAATTAATATACCTTGTATCCTGGTGAGGGGACCATTGGACAAATTAGTGATGAAAACAATGTACCTATATTCTTATTAATTATATTAATAACGTCGCCACAAATTCATTTTGCTCTTAATGAAAGAGTGCAATTAAATCAAAATTTCCCTATCCTTATAAAACTTTTATAATTTATTTATTTATGGAATCTCAACAGTACAATGGTTAAAGTGACATGATGTAATGGACAGTTGGTAAACTAATAATAGAGATCCATGACACAATAATGAAATGAATGAAATGATGAATCAAAAGCAAAATAGAAATGACAATGTAAACCCACGTAAAGAAATAACTAAATAAAAAATATACAGTACAAAAGAAAAGTTAGGACAAAATGAACTAAAACAAAGAAAAATATTAAATTAAAAAATCTTAAACAAGACGACAGAAATTAAATAGAAAATTATATAAAAATAATAAATATAAGTATATGTACATAAAAAATCCGAAATACCAAATAAACCAGAAAAGGGCAAAAAGCAAAATAGATGAATAAGAATGGGAGTGAGAGGAAAAATAGTGAGTTGGCTGGAATTGAGCTAGATGGAGATTGAGTATGTGGTGTGGGTAAGGACTGTGTGCAGTAAGAATGTGTGTTTGAGTGGAGTGCGCATATGTAGAGATGGTCGGTCAGAGTCTATCCGGTGAAGACACAGAAACGTGTGATAATGATTAATATACAATTTTTAAATGATGAGATGTTAATATTAAATATATCAGTATTAATGTATGTCTAACATGTAACGACTTACCATTGAAATGGCAAAGAAACCTGTTCTCTATTTGTTCTAATATCGTATATATAATTATACCAGTATTTGTGTATGACTCAC